>OZ026518.1:25139450-25204195 GCA_964019695.1 Loripinus fragilis
TTTGCTAACAATCAGTTGTTGAGTATATCCTGCATCGTACAGCATTTTTATTACTGCGTTAAAGCAATTTATACTCACCTACTGTTTACGAGATGGCACTTCCGGTAAAAACAAAACATCACACGAGACAATTATGCTATAATTTTAATTGAATAAACCAATAGAACATCCATTGAAAAGTAGGAAATGGGGAAATAACTTGAAGGGGTGGATAGAAAATGTGTAAACTATCCATAAACAGGACTGGCTAATCAAAGCCAAAATGCTAATCGATAATCAGTCCTTGCATTTCGATATATAACTGATTAGTAATTGCTCAAACTTAACAGAGGGTATCGGAACGTTTTGACAACTCTTGCAAGGTCAATGGCATTGATTTCCCCCATCATTTCCCATAACAACAACACTACATGTAAGTACATGAAGCACGAGTTATATATTCAAAAGACAATAGGTTTCAAATAAAAAGTGGCACCTTTGCTCAAAACAAGTCGTCCTCCACTCTGTTGGAAGGAAATGACTTGCTAATTGGCAAAGTTGGTAATTAAACTCACAGGGATTCAGTTTGGCTTTGGCCATCGGACATAGTCCGAAAATAGTTCCAGACGTCAGAGAGTTTGCTGTCCAGTTTGGACAGTTTGTCCGAGACGATTTTGGGAAACGCATGCTGTACGGTAATGCACAGTGATGCAATAGTTATTTTGTTTTAAAAAACTATCGCTGATTGGCCAAATTTCTGTAAGCTTCAGACTGGTTCGTCTTATTTTAACCCGCAAATACTTATTTACTAAGGCCAACCAGTCATAGTGTTTTGTTACACCACACCTGATTGGTCTATTGCATCCTTAGTTTTCTTCCTTTGAATTCATCTTGAAGCGGACAGCATATTTGCATTGGCATTTACAGATAAAATGACTAAAAAAACTTAATTGCCACCAAGAAACAACAGGAACTAAAGTTTTTTCATGACCCAAAACAGTTTGCCCACTCCATCATTACCCGAACAGTCACTTTCTGTGGCTAACGAGTCATGCAGGGGCGGCAAAAAGCAGCAAAAAAACAGTACTCCACCCACTTTTGCCGATCAACAAGCTTCTGTCTCCTCATTAAATAAAAAGCCAGCCAATCAATCAGGCCGCACTTACCATCCGAAATAGCTGCAAAATTACCCCTGATTTCAATATGAGAAGAGCAGATGGCAATTTCCATTTATGGTGGTAAAAATGAGTGTTAAAACAATATTGGGGCTGCTTGGACAAAATGTCCGGAGTAAATAACAGTCCAGCTGAAACCCTGACTCACAGTCTGCCATTGTTGTTGTCAACTTCAATGTTGCCTGACGTCATACAAAAGGAAGTCGAGTATGTATGACACGGACACCTTTGTGTAAAATTAGAACGGTTGTAAACGTTGGTAAAATTGAATGCTTCTAAACTCAAATTTACCGCGGAGAAAAAACCAGCACCCTAGATAAGCAGCGTATTTGCGTAAATACGCAAGTAAAATCCTCAAAAAAGCAATTTAAATTAAATCTGTGCGTACCGAAAAGCAATTCTAACGATCGGCATGCAATTACATGCGATGTCATTGCGTACCATTTGGTCCATTTCGTTTCCATTTGGGTAATAAGCAAATGCCAGTCAGGTATTGATTTTATTTTTACTAGCGAGCGCACAATATAACTCCAGTTTATGAATAATATATCGGTGCCCAGTCCAGTATTTCGCGGAAAAACACTATGGTGAAAGTGAAACTTTGCAAAGTGTACACGCTTGAATGTCAACAAGGGGATGAGATTTGCTTCAGGTACAATAAAATCCGCTAGTTTGATAATTTAGAAAGGCAGACGATGGGAGTGAATAAATATGCAAGCACATTCCCGATGGTTTCATGCAATAAGAAAACGTGTAATCACAGAAAAAAAAACGTGGCGTAAAAAATATGAAAATACGCAATTGTTTTTGCAAGTACGCAATTCAGGATAACTCGGTTGCCTAAATACCCAATTGATCCAAAAGCTTATCTAGGGCGCTGAAAAAGCTTTCATGCTAAATTATCCATCTGATGAAAATTTGTGACTTGGTTCTACTTTAAAACAGAGAAGCGCAGCTACAATCAGTTATTGAGTTAGCCTGCAGAGTACAACGTTTTACTACTCCGTTACAGCAATTTATACACATCAACTGTTTACGACAATGCACTTCCGGACACTTCCGGTCCAAACAAAAAATCACACAAGGCAATTACGCTTGGATTTTAATTTGAACAAATAAACAGAACATCCGTGAAAAGTAACCGACTTTTGAATCTCATATCGATAATCGTTTTTCTTTTGTATATCTACTGAAGAGTCTGATTAACCGATATTTTGATTAATCGTGCAAGCCCTATCCATAAACAATATGTTACACGGCTGGCATTGATATCTGTCGTACAGAATAAACATCTTCCAATGCTTGAAAGTCTGGGATATGCTGTTAGACAAGTCAATGTTTGTGTAGTTCGTGTCAGGAATTATACCACAGCGTCTTTTTTTAAACGCTTCCGGTTTTGAAAACGACCCGATTTTCGGACAATTTCAAAGCCAACTAGAACACATTCGATGGCGCGCCATCGCAAATCCCCACGCTCTCGAAGAAATCTAATGGTAATTGAAGGTCACCAGTTTGATCGTAGGTAAAAAAATTTCAGTGTATCCTGGTATACTGCTCAGCCCCGTTAATTTGATATGCCACATGTACATGTTCAGAATATTAAATTTTTGACCCCTCCCCAAGGCCCCAGGGGGCCGGGACCCAAAAAATTGTGCCGGTGCATGTGCCATTCATGTGAGTAACTCAAACACAAAATCTGGTTGAATTTCGGAAAAAATTTTTTTTTGACCCCCCAGCCCCCCACGGTACGCCCAAGTCCCACCCCTGGGCATGACCCAGGCGGCCAAATGAAAATCCCGTCTGATATGTTTTATATCTTTCATTTGTGAGAAGATATACAAAGTTTGGTTTAAAAATCTTTGAAATTGACTTTGTAATTCAGATTTAATGATATTTGACCTTTTGGCCCCTCCCCAAGGCCCCAGGGCGCGAGGACCAAAAAAATGGCGCCGGTGCGTGTGCCATTCATGTTAGAAACTCACACACCAAATCTGGTTGAATTTCGGGAAAAAATTTTTTTGACCGCCCCAACCCCCCACGGTACCCCCAAGTCCGACCCCTAGGGCATGACCCAGGCTGCCAAATGAAAATCCCGTCTGATATGTTTTATATCTTTCATGTGGGAGAAGACACACAAAGTTTGGTCAAAAAATCTTTCAAATTGACTTTGTAATTGAAATTTAATGACATTTAATGATATTTGACCTTTTGGCCCCTCCCCAGGGCCCCAGGGGGCGGGGCCAAAAAAAAATGTGCCGTTGCACGCCCCATTCATGTGAGCAACCCACACACCAAATTTGGTTGAATTTCGTCCAATGGTTTAGGAGGAGATAGCGTGACGGACGGACGGACGGACGGACGGACGGACGGACAGACGGACGGACGGACGGACGGACAGACGGACGGACGGACGGACGGACGGAGGCGATTGCAATATCCCCATCGCTTTTTTAAAAAAGCGTGGGGATAATAATGGATATTTTCTTGCAATTTTTAGATGAAAACTGGCTTGAGAACACAGAGGAAAGGCCTTAAACCTTTGTTCGGGTACAGGCAAAAGTGTATCGCGATACGATATTTATTTAGAGTGAATCATGGTTTACCAGTATATCGTTGCACCCCTATTGTAAGTAGTGCCTATTTACTATTTTGACCTCCAATACAGTCTCAATAACTATGAAAATATACTCTTGATGGTAAAAATATAGCTAGCGAAAACCCATGACAATTACAACAATGGCACAAAACCAATGTTATTCATGAAATAAATAAATGAAAAAGTTGTATAATTGTCATTCCCAGTGTTAGATTTAGGCTTGATTTCTATTGCGTCCCTGGGACCCAGGGCATCAACAAAAGTTGAGTCCCATGTAAATTTTACTGAGTCCCAGAAAGTTTCCCAACCTATTTTTTTTTTGCAATATTAAACACAGAGAAGATAGGTAAAACTATCAATTAACTTTAATCTCAAACATTGACGATCAGTTAAAAAAAGCAAGAAAGGAGCAGACTTAGCAGCGATGGAGTCTTTGACTATTAAACCTTTTCTCTTTTAAAAAGTCTTTACTTGACGCTCTAGACCAGGATTATTTTACTTGTGCCTGTTGAAAATTGCTGAACCTGTCCGTTAACACATTTTTTAACAGATAAAACATCGAATTGTGATAGTATTGGCTTCAGAATACTCCTTATTAAGTTATTTAAATGTTTCTAATGTGATTCCTCGAGACAAACGCCATTTTTACCCAGCAAATCGATTTTGGAAAAACCGTAAATCATTATTTATAGCTGAGCCTCGTTCTGATTTCAACCGTTGCTATGAACAACGGATGTCGGAAAACCACAACTGAATACTATTTATAGCAGTCTCTTTGTGATTTTGAAGCCTTGCAAAGTACAAAAGACCGATATTCAAGGGTTTTAACCTCTCTTCACTATTGAGCTGGCTTAAATGTATTGAAAGTTGACTGCTTTTGATCTTGCGTTCCATGGACGCAAGCCACTTGTCTTTTTTGCGTACCAACGATTTTCGTTGCGTATTTAGATATTATTACGGCGTAAACGCGAACACTGATTCCTAACCAGTTTTGGAGTTGATAGGCACTAACTTGCTCACACAGCATGACAAATTCCCTTGTTTGTTCACATAATTGACCAGCTGATAAACACAGTCATGGATTATTGAAGAAATGAACAAGCCCTTGGCAAAGAAGTTCTTTGTATGTCTACAAATGAGATTTTTAGTAGATAATGAGATTAAGCCCTGAACCCGTGTTTAGGGTAACCAGACCCTACCTTAACTGATTAGCTTTTACAGCAGCGGCTACAGAGGGGATTCATGTGGTTCACTTGAACCCCCCCCCCCTTTTTTAAGACAAAATTATTCCATTTTCATGAGGAATTTCCAGAAAAATCAGCGTAAACTATCAAGTTATCAGGTACAATTTTCAAATCAAACCCCCTTTGTAAATTTGAACCCTCTAGCAAGAAATCCTGGATCCGCCTCTGCTTCTACTATTTATCTTATATACCCGAGTCGGTCCCACTGGTCTTGGATGATCTTGTCGGCCGGGTATGAAAGCCATGACTGCGCCGCGCTACCGTGCCAGAAATATATTTTTCCTTTACCCAAGCACAAAGAGGTGTAATTCGATATTTTTTTCGCTCTTTCATCTGCAAATAGTATTATTAACAATTGTCAATAAAAATACAGTATTATTAACAATTGTCAATAAAAATACATTAATTTTACCGAAATAATGATTTAAATGGCGATTTGACATGTGTCAGGGGTATGAAAGCCCCTGCCACGCCGCGCCTTGCCACTTGCATTAGTTAGTGCTTCCCAGTTATCTGAAAACTAGCTGACCCGAGTATCATCTTTTTTTCACGAATAAAGGTTCTTAGAGTTCTTTACATGCTAAATTGGAAATATTATTTTCGTTTATAAAAACGGCAAAACAAAACCAAAAACACTCAATGGGCCCTTTTTGTTTGCTTTACGGTCATTATATAGATTTGACACCTGTTGTGCTTACAGGAAAAGTAACGTGTCACAATATAAATGCATTCACAATCAGTGATTTTATTTGGCCATTTTGGCGCCTTATATGGGAGTCATTCCCAATCCAAGAATGGCATTTATTTTCCCAATTTCATGTATTGTAGTACTTATTTTCCCATTTTTTATGATATATTTTCCCAAATTTAAAGGAAAAGGTAGCTTCCCAAAAAACCAAATAAAATCACTGACAATATAAATATGTATAAGTTTACAAGTTTCTGACTCCAGCAAAAACGGGCTCATCAATGGTAAGTACTAACTAATGCAAGTGGCAAGGCACGGCAGGGGTTTCATACCCGACACGTCAAATCGCAATGAAAATCATTATTTCTGTAAAACTAACATATTTTTTTGGCAACTGTTAATAATACTATTTGCTGATGATAGAGCGAAAAAATATGGAATTACACCTGTTCGTGCTTCGGGAAAGTAAAAATATATTTCTGACGCGGTACTTTTCGGCGCGGCAGCGCACTGCGGTCATGGCTTTCATCCCCGACCGATCTTGTTGCACAACACATGCAGAAAAAACCAATGTCCTGAAAAAAAAGATAACAGAAACTTGTAATCAGCCATCTTTAGCATACATGGAGTTGAATGGGATAGGTTAATTGTGAACCAACACAGCAGATCTGAGATCTGACAGTAAAACAAGACATTCTACTTTCGTTTATGATTGAATGAGCCTACGGATTATTCACCTCTTGAGTCATGCGCCATCCTTGCATAGATGAAACGCCGTATTTGTATTTTCCAAAGCACTTATCGGCCGACTTCTTTTCTGTAATTGGAGATGATAAGTAAACCCCCATTTCTGACAGTAGAAGACAATGAAAATTGCTAATTTTCTTTACTTCCCACGTGAAACATCTTTTCGCGGTTTTACCGGAAGGTCACGTGACTTGATTAACAAGACCAGCTCGTTTTAAATGTTTCTGCAAATAACTAGTGCATCCGGACATAACCGGTGCATGTGCAAAGTCAAAACGTCACCAGGTCAAAACTCCACAAACCAAAATGTCCCCGAATCGGTCAAACGCCCCATTCAAAAGTCCCCAATTTTAATATAAATGATAAAAATCGGTATAAACCTGATCATTTTCCTGATGAACTGTTTCACATTTTTGGGAAAATGCTGTTTAACATTTAGAAAGATTGTTTCATTCACGTGCCATCAATCCACTTTGGTATATAGCTTTAATACAATGCGAAGATGCCTACTACTTGATGATGCCCCGGGATTGGCACTTATACTATCAAAATAGGTAGTGGGTGCCGATAGGAGTCTAGGTCGCCTACCCCTTTTAAGAAATGACTGAGGCGTACTTTTTCCAGAAAAAGTAAGACAAAAATACCACATTGTACAAGATACAAGATACAAGAAACTTTATTTAACGTCGGTTTCCATAAACAAATAACATTACCTACAAGAGCTATTTGCCGACAAACAAGAGTATAAAAAATAACAAATGTAAAACAGCTGTAGAATGAAAGTCACAGTTAATTATATCACAAGCATTTCATTTAAACTAGTCATATGTGTAAGAAGAAGAACAAAAAAAAATGATGATAAAAAATAAAGTATATTAGAAATCTAGCATCTGTATTTAAGCACATAAAAAATTACAATATGGGTCACTATTTGACTTTATGAACACATATTTACATCTACAATACCCAGATTGTAGCCCTTGAAACCGAAAAAGTCGAAAATATAACACAAGGCAGTGATGTCAATCAATGGCCTCAATGGTCTTGTATTCGAAAACAAAAGTGTATCAATGACATACTAAGGGTCACTGGAAGTAATTTCTAAGAAAAAAAAAATAAGAATTAAAATAAAAAAAATAGGTTAAACTAGGGGCCCAACAGAGATAAAAAGGTGCTGCCAACCAGCGGCCTGCATCAGCTAAAAATAAAGCAACAAGTCATGCAATAAAATCAAGCAGAAAAGCATAGCACATACAGTTAAAAAGCATAGCATAAAAAGCGTAACATAAAACTTAGCATTGAAACAACACAGCTTACTGACCTGACCTTCTCAACAGCCACACATGGCGCAGCTACATCTCGGGCCTACCCATGTGCGGATCAGACCAGGTTTGAACTCCCGGAAGCTTGTTGCTGTTCTGAGCTCATTGGGCAAGCTGTTCCACACACGGGCAGACTCGAACCTAAATGATCTCTGCCCATAGGTGACAGTTCTGACTGTATTAAGATCATTCTATATAGTTAACAACAGAAAGGTATGTAATCATGGGTAGCGGGTCAACTCGGCCTGGGTCAACTTGGCCTGGTGTAGATTCCATTGTAACCTTTGAAAAATTAATGTTTGGTCACTAATTAATGAAAACATATTTTCTATTTGACAAACTTTGCAATTAAGCTCTTGATTGATTTAATTAAAGGTGAACGTTCTACACGATTAAAGGTAATGACTGCCTTTAAACTAATATAATTTTTCGACCTTTTTGTCATGAGCGAGTTCCCAGGCAATTAATGTTTTCTGAACATTTAATTAGTAAAATCATTTTTTGCAATTATAAGTTTGATCAAAGCAATTAACATGAAAGGAACCGATTGTTTTGGGGGGTTTTTTTTTTAAAAAAAAGTATGATTAGTGCAGTCAGGAACACAATATCAATTGGCATCGACTGATATAGAGTGTCCCTGGTGCGGTATAGAAAACGCATAAAAATATGTTTCTTAGTATCAGACATCCTTCCTCCAACTTAAATAAACTCTTTTTTATTAAACACATTCCCACCAAGCTTAATATGGGACCAGGCCAAGATCTGACCAGGCCGACTTGACCCGGGCCGACTTGACTCAGGCCGACTTGACCCAAGGCCGACTTGACCCGCATTCTAATCATGTGGATGTCATAAATACAGACTGTTTTAATATGAAAAAGTAATTATTGTATTAAAGCATACCATTTCCACTCAACAAAATTTCTAATTGGCCACCTTACATTTTATGTTAGTTTTGAAAGTAAGATTCGGCTATACAAAATGCACGCTTCTATAGGCCAACCAAGGTTTTGCCAAGAATTTGCAGGTCATTTCATATAAAATGACTGATACTTTTTGCATAGACGATGCTAGAGAAAAAGGAACCATTATCTTAAAAAGTCACATTTTTCTACAATATTATATATTCCGCAAAGACACTATCCTTTTTGTAATATTGTTTGTTTGAAGATGTTTCTGACTGCCGTGATATAAGACAAACAAGTTTCAAATGATTTGCTTAATTCGGGCTCCTCGTTTCTGTTACGTAATAGCATGAAGGCATCCCCTACCAGCAGCTAAATCATAGAAATTCAGCTTTATGGATCGATTTACATAGAAAGTTTGCACTATTCTGTACGCCTTAGTATCTACGACAGGGCATTGAATTTTTCAGCGTTTGTTTATTACTACAAGACGTACTATTTTAGTTTAGAAATTGAAAAAAGAAAGGCAAAATGCTGTCAAAATTGATTTTTTTAAGTTTTGCACTCAAACCGGAAGTGAACAGCAGCAGTGAAATGTTTGTCATCACAAAATGAACGAATCAAGTTCTTTCCTGTTAGGTTATATATATTGTAACCCTCGTGCCCGGCGTGCAAATGTTCAGGATGTTAAGGCCAAGTGTATTAATGTGGTTAGAGGGTCACACGTTTGTGGGTTCGCTTGATGCTGGACGGAAGGTGTATCAAGGAAATGAAAATACAATAAACAACTATTTCAATGTTTCATAATTTTACCCAAATTAAACCAACAAGTTAAACAAGTTATTCAAGGCAGAGCAAGACAAGCTATTATTTAGTGTAGGTCAATTCATTCAATTTGAGTTGGTAATATTCACCCTTCAGCACTAAGAACGGTTTCTCATATTAAGTTGACGCGGTCCGGGGTGCCAGACAGTAATGAGCAGATACAATAATACTGTGTTATAACGAGGTTTGACTGTATCAATACTCGTTATAACGAATGGTACTGCAGAGTAAATTAAATGTCCGCTAAGATGCTAGGTATACCTATTTACCATGCATTACTGAGCTCATAAAAGCGTGCTCCTCCGTTATGACACAACGTGAATGCGTAGCGTAGATAGTTATTCTAAATGCTGTGAAATTGCCACCAAAAGTATACCCACATGCGTACAGATAAGTTAATTAGTGTATGAAAGTCATTCTCTTGAATACTAAGTCAAGATATTCACACAAATACACATTCACGTTATTTTAGGCTGAATAGGCCTAACACCCTGGAATGTATGAGCAGCCCAGACCTGGAATGGTCAGACAATCCAGAATAGTTAAGCAATCAGGAAATGCTTAACAGCCCTGAACGCTAATTAGAGCTAGTCCTGAACGCTAATCAGTCCATATCAAACAACAATCTATGTTATACAGATCAGGCTATGTAAAATGTGTTTCTATAGCTATACAGAGGCTGAAAGGCCTTGACTAATAAACAGTCCTGAATGAATAAGTATATAGTCCCTATGGGCAGATACTTATAAAGAGGTTAGCAGTCAAGATACTTAAACGGTGTTGTAGGGCTATAAACGACCTGACCAACCAATCTGGAATGCTTCAACAGTTCAGAGGGGCTTAGCAGGTTGATATAAAGCAGCTGTCTGAATAGCTATAATATTGCAACTAAATAGAGCTATACTGATTTACCTATGTGGTGCAGGTAGATCAGAATGCTACAAGTAGCAGTCTCGAATGCTAATAGTCTGGAATGCTTAAGCATTCAGCCAAAGGGAGCATTCAAGAATACTAGGTTATAAAATGGGGGGGGGGGGAGTGTTTATAGTGTGTAAGTGTGGGTGGGGACTTGTAAACAGTCCAGCTTAAGTGCAAAATAATTAAATGTTAACCTCTCCAAAAATGCTAGCGTATCTTTGATTAGCTGGCATGTTTGCTCTGAGTGTTGGCTATCAAGAATGCTCTGAGTAGGAATGGTCTAGTTGTACAAGAAGAGTAGACTCAAACAGTCTCTGATCAAGAACAAGGTTAACGGTGTTTGCTGCGGCAATCCGGACTGGTTGTCAGACTGGTCTATCGCTGAAACAGCAAGGTGGGTCCGTATCCTATGATACACAATTGACCCAAACTGGAATAGCGATTCTGCTGCGCTTATATAGCCTCAGAGCACGCGCCCCGTGATGTCATCAATGAACGTCATCAATGGAGACCTTATATCAGGTGATGATCATGTGACGCGCAGTTGGAGTCTCTCGATCATCATCATCGAAAAGCATGATAAAGACCGAGTGACTCCAACTGGGGAAAATGAAAGTCGCCATTGATGAGATCACAATGCGCTGAACTGAAACAAGAATCGCCTCCAGCACAATAATGCAGTTGTATCAGCGTAAAGTAACTATGGAAGAAATATGATCAATAAGCCAACATTTGAGACAGAAAGAGTAGCCTCCACTGCTATGGGGCATTGATGAGCAGTAAGGGTGAGTAACGGCAAATCAACTAGTCTATCACGGAAATCGGTTCATGAGTTTCTGTCCGTATCACTGATAAAATGAGCGAGATTTTATTAGCCCCAAATCAGGGTTCATAATTAAACCACCAGTCGCTACAGACTGAGATTCCGGAAATATGGAACGATCAGTAACGGGTCATCCATTTATAAATTATACCTGACAGAACCTCAACCCGATCCCGTGACCTAATTAATTTGACAGATAGATCTGTATAGTAAACAAATAACATGGCATGACTTTAGCATCCCATATGCTAGATATAAACTTGTCAAGGGGTATACGGTTGGTCAGGAGTGCTACAATATTAAGATAAAATAAAATGCATACAACAATTTTAGCACGAGCTACTGATGAATTTGAAAAATCTCAAAAAATGTTACATTTTTAAAAAAATCGTAAAAAATCTACTTTAGTCAAAATTTCAAGTGTTAGGTGGTTTTTGAAGTCGGCTACACCAGTTTATTACTAACTGCATTTAAATTTGATATAAAACTTAACTTAAAACCATTTTTCCTCAAAAAAGCATATTTTTGCATTTTTAACCAAAAAAACTGTGGATTGAAAGTAAGTAATGGTGCAAAGATCAGGAATCGATACAATCAAGTACCACACCTGACCCAGGATACCAATGGGAAAGTGACAAACTCACAGAAGACACCACAAACGAGAGCCAAGAGGTCAGCCCTTTCCCAGCAGGTGACCACAAAGCACATATAAACAGACGCGCACAAAACATAGCAAACACAAGACAGAACAAAAACATAAAAGATCCACAAAAGAAGTACCGCCTTGGAACGGTCAGTAAAATATTTTACTGGAGGGCTTAAACCGGTTTAACGGCGCCAACCTCACCCTTAATTCAGATGTGGATCAAGACACATAGATATTTGGTTTGCATGAAAGACCCCTAACTTATCAATGCATCATCTCCTAAAACATATAAATCAAGATATAACAAGGAGATAAAGCAAGGATAAGGACTCAACAGTAAATTAAACTGAATACCGGAGCAAAAGAAATCCAACAGGTAAACCCCGGTGGGCCCGACAAACAGCCAAAGCATCAGGCCCCTACCATCTCATCAATAGATAAGTCTTTAAGTCGGAACCATCATAGAGTCTGAAGTCCGACCCACCGGCGTGCAATTAAAGAGGAAAGCAAAGTTGCCAACCTCTACTTTCTATGTATGCCATAGAGGAGAGGGTACAAGAAACAGATAATGCTGGGTTAGCAACTTAGCATATAGCGGCCTCCAAACACAACCATTGAAGCATCACCAAAAATAAGTGTTGAACATGTGGTGCCTTAACCAGTGATTGTTGTCAGTGCTGTTCTAGTTGTGCACAGAAATGCCCATATCCAGTCAAAATGTTTTAAAACTTTTGTTAAAGATCTTGACTCTTTTATTCTTTTAAGTATTCAACGAGCAGAAATCATAACAAACAGAGCTGAAATCTGTTCCAAAATGCATTTAACCATTAAAACGCACATAGAGAGGTATGAAATTTAAAAAAATGTAGAGGGAGCCCCCCCCCCTTTGGCTTTCTCCCTCCGTATATTCACATGCAGTTGCCAACCGTGATTGGGTTGACTACCAAGCATGCAGTCTGTTGCAATACATTAATGTTATAGCCAATCTTTTTATAATGGGAAATTATTTTAATGAACTGCGCTGAAAAATTATTAGAGCCAACAATCTTCTTCAACTTATACACCAAGTCACCATAGAAATCAGGTTCCGAAAGTCCTTGGCGCAAGAGAGATTTAAGTCCAACTTGGAATTTAGAAATCAAGTCATAGTATCGTCTATAAAATTTTGAAAATGTTTTGCGAAGTTTATGATACCGATAGCCTTGTTTAAGAAGTTTCTGAGTTAACAATTTATTGCGAGTGTTGAAGTCAGCAACATAGCTAGATGCTCTAGCAAAACGAATGAGTTGAGAGATATAGACTCCATAGGATGTAGAACGAGGAACATCACCATCTAAAAATGGGAAATTGACAATTTCAAAATCAAAGTCGTCACGTTTGTCATAAATTTTGGTAGAAACAATATCATTAGAAATTGACAAATGCAAGTCTAAAAATGCGGCTTCGGTATCAGAGGCATTGGCTTTATTAAGTTGGAGCTCTGAAGGGTATATTTGACTAATCATATTGTCAAAATAAACATTATTAATATTTAAAATATCGTCCAAATATCTGGAAGTAGTGTTAAACGCATCAATAACATCAGCCTGCTTATCATCAGAAAGAGACATCATAAAGTCCCTTTCATAACAAAACAGGAATAAATCTGCAACCAGGGGAGCACAATTAGTGCCCATAGGAATCCCAACAACTTGTCTATAGAGCTTGGTGCCAAATCGAATAAAAATGTTGTCCAACAAAAAGGTCAGCGCATCGCATACATTTTGACACGACCATGCATGATATTTTTTAGGTTTTTCTGAAGTAAAAAATGCATTTCTGTCACTACATGCAAGGTAAGGAGAGCCTTCTCTCTGGAAGGTACTTTCAATAAGATCAATAAGTTTATCTTTAATTAAATTATGAGGTAAAGTAGTGTAAAGAGTAGAAAAATCATAAGTAGACAAACTGGTCGCATTGAAATCTCTAGCTTTAAGTTTATCTAAAATTTCACCTGAATTTTTAATCGACCAAAATAGGTTTTTACCAGATCTCTCATATACCTTTTCACAATATTTGATAACATGTTTTTTAACAGCTGTAAGACACGAGGTTAACAATTTAGAAAGTTCTGTTGTTGTACAAGAACTAGAATTTGCAATAAATCTTGCTTTATAGGGTTTTTTATGGAGTTTTGGTAACCAGTACAACGTAGGAACTTTGTCTTGATTTTCTTTAGCTTTGACACCAAAATGTAGGGCTGTATGACAACCATGCCCATCAACAATCACACTTTCACTTAAAGAAGGCTGTAGTTTATAGGCATTAGTGTCAACAAGCTCACGCTTAAGAGTATTAATATAATACAATCGTCAAACAACTACAACATTGTTAGCAGACAACTTTTCTGAAATGCTGCCAAACGTTTGCCCATTTAACTACACATATTTAGACAAAAATCATTTCAATGATATAAGCGCTTGGTCAGAAATGATGAATTTAAAAAGTGACCAATTAGAAATTTTGTTGAGTGTACTTACTTACTGGTGTTCACCGTCTAAACAGTCAAGCCAGCACCAGAGATGAAGGATGCAGTCTTCTACAGGTCATCCCTTATTCCATAGAATTTAGTCTGAACTGAAGTCGACGTTGGTCACACAGTCTTCCTCATTTGCTCCAGCCAATGGCAGCGCTGCATGATGTACTCTGCTGTCTCCCGCTTCTGGCCACAATCGCACATGGGGTGTTGACAGCTTGAGCTTGGGACACATGTGGGCATTAAATCTGTTGTGCCCTGTACGAAGTCTGAAGATGGTGACTTGCTCCCATCTCTTCAGAAATCGATAGTCATCTTTACTTGACTTGGGTTTTGTAAGTGTCTTGATGGCTGTTGCTTTTTCCTGATGTGTGACTATGTTCAAGGGCTGGTTTCCAGTGGCTCCAAGCTTGGCAAGAACATATGCCCTTTCATTTCCAGGTACGCTACAGTGTACTGGTATCCTTTGGAGACAAACATAAATAGTAAGTGAGTATGATCGGAAATACTCAATCACAAACTGCAGACAAACCACGGCACGGCGAGAAAGAGCCATAAACATATCACAAGACACCTGAAAGGCAAACTAAGCAAAGCAACCCACTCTCTCTTCCTCATCAATATGATTGCAAAACTAGAATGGACAAAAAGTAACATACAACAAAACTTAGAACAATTACAAAATCACACAATGGGAGTAACAATCAACAACGAATCAACAAAAACAGAACCACCGCCTTAGAACGAACAGCAGCCTAAGCCACCCGGGGGGCTTAAATGCATTTTACTGATACAAAATCTTAGCTCTAAATTTTGCTTTTGTTGAAGCACAAAAATGTTAAGCTCGCATGGAGACTTCCTAACTATTGCAATGTATCATCATGGAGAAACAATCTAGTCAAATTAATACACTATGATGCTGCAAAGAAAAGGGCTCATGACTCACAGAAAGTCAGAGCCAAAGAAAACCTCAAGTTGGGCCACGGTGGGTCCAGCTACAGATAAACACCAGTCACCAACCCATCGATTAAAGCTTTACGTCATAGCCGTCATTGAGTCTGAGGCCTGACCCACCACCGTGCAATTAAAGAGGAACCATAGCTATAAACTGTGATTGGGTTTAAAACCAGGCATGCAGACTGTCGCATGGTATCCAAGTTATACCCATCCTTTTTATAACGCTTGTATGCAGTTGGCGAAATGAAAAATTCCAGCTAGATATGACCGTAGGGGGACTTCGTGTTAATGAAAGGCATCAATGCTAAGAAGGTATTTCATACCTTCACTTGAAAGGATTAGGCCGGTGCATTTTTTATTTTTAAGGTTAAGGCACTTTTTGGGTCCAAATTGAGGGCTACCAAAAATAAGTTGTTTTTACGAAAATTTGTTAAAAGATGCCCTGTACTTCTTATATCTTCTAACTTGGCCTTTCTAGCACCCTTAGGACAATTTCTTACGGGTGCCAAATTGCTCCTTGGGACCCCCTAAATGCGAAAAAAATGTTCCTAATAGATACACATGTTTGGATTTTGTGAAAATGCATAATTGCCATGGCAACCTGTAATGCTAATCGTAAGAATGGGGTGTACATACAAAATCAATTATATCTTGGTTGTTGCTAACCATAGCCAACTACAATGGTAGCATATGAAAACTAAGTCACATGCTTTTATCCTGTGGTCAGATGTTTGAAATATCTTATTTGCTTATTCATTAATTTTAATTAAATCTTTTAAACATAAGGGGAAATCATAAAAACACTGTAAATAAACTGATTTCAGCCCGTAACGATCATGAAACCATCAACCTTGAAATTACTTCATATGTATATTCAAGAATATTAATGAAAGCCATATAAATAAGGTGAAAATATAAGCACACCTCATAAATAAACTGGTTTCGGCCCAGAACCAAATACCCTGGGATCTATTTTGACCTACCTTGCACCCATGGACAATTTTTTATTGGTGCCAAATTGTTCCCTGGGACCCCTGAATGTGCAAAAAAATCCCCAGAAATAAACCGGTTTGGGCTATGTGAAAATGCATGGTTGCCATGGCAACCTTTAACGCTTTTCTCAAGAATGGGGATGTACCTACAAAATCAATCATATCTCAGCAGCTACTTATCATAGACTTAATAACTTGGTATAGATGTATTGCTACTATAAATGTTTTGTGGCTCTTCCTCACTGTGCCGTGGGTTGGTCTGCAGTGTGTGATTGTGGTATTTCCTGATTATACTCACTTACTCTTTGGTACCAAACTAAGGTTAGACATGTGCCTTTTATTCCATGCCCGGAGATGAAAATGATCTAATTCGCCTATTTATGAATATTAATGAAAACCTTAAAAATAAGGGAACATCATAACTAATTTCAGCCCAAAACCATCACCACACCACCATTGTTGCTGTTCTATAACATCAGTGATGCAATTTGACACATCCTGTCATCTTATGGCCATATATGAAAATGATATTCTTTTGCATATCAATGAATATTAATGAAAACTTAAAAAATAGGATAAACCATCGAATGAACAACTACCCCAATGGGTAATTAGACCTACATTGAACCCCTAGGAGCATTTCTTATTGACGTCAAATGGTAAAATGAAGCCCCTTTAAGGCAAACAATTATGTTCCATAATAATAATTCATCATGGTTATGTGAAATTGCATGGTATCCATGGCAACTCATTATGCTATTTTGAAGAATGGGGATGTTTTTACAAAACAAATCATATCTCAGCAGCAACTCATCTTAGAACACTAAACTTGGTATCAAATTAATTCAAAGACATAGCACTTTTACTTACTGGTAGGACATAT
The DNA here is from genome assembly GCA_964019695.1 of Loripinus fragilis. NCBI lineage: Eukaryota > Metazoa > Mollusca > Bivalvia > Lucinida > Lucinidae > Loripinus > Loripinus fragilis. The sequence continues at coordinate 25,156,666 of OZ026518.1, forward strand.
AAATTATCTAATTCGAATATTCATGAATTTCAATGAAAACATTAGAAGGGATTAAAAAATTGTGGAAAAATTAAATTTAGGTGGTATACTAACACTATTTCTCATCTCATATATCTGTTGGTACTTGCCTTAGAGGGCCAAACTTGATATCAAATTAGTGCTTTAATATATTTCTCTTACCTTCTGGGCAGATATAAAAACAAAGTAATTTGAATATTCATGAATATTAATGGAAACCTTATAAATTGACGAAAAAATGCGGTAAAATCAGAGACTATACTTATAAAACGTCTCATATCTCAGCTGCTTTGTGACACAGAGTACCAAACTTTGTTTAATTAATAATTGAGATATGAGACATTTAGTAAGTATATCCCCTTCTTTTTTCTGCGATTTTTCATTTATTTCTTATGTTTTCATTAAAATTTACGAATATCAATATATTTCTTTGGCAAGTAACTATAAGGTAAGAGTACTATTGCCCATTACTGTGATATCAAGTTCTTTCTTTCTTTGTTCCATTACGTCTTAACTCCCGTGGGGGACATCAGACGAGTATTCCGGAAAAAAAAAACAATTTCTGCAGGGGCTAGTGGAAACAAAGTTATAGAAAAGGTGTTGAGATGAGTTTGTACAGTGCAAGGAGTATTAGTATAGATAAATGATAAAACCAGGGGTTGGAATTTAGGGGGACACATGGACCATCCGATAGACAGCACTGCTAAACTGTGCCTGGGTGAGTAGGGTCGGTAAGTTGGCAGGGAGGGCAATCCAATGGATGATAGTTCTTGGAAAGAATGTGAACTTGTAATAGTCTTTGAGAGTCTGGATCTGTCTGTATGCCAATGAGTAGATGTGTCTTAATGCTATGGTGTTTTGAACAAGGTAAAGTGTTGCAGTGGTAGCTACAAAGTCGTATGTGACCTTATACATCATAATGAGTCGGCTATCAATGCGACAGTTTAGGTCCTTCAGCATAGTAGTGACACTAGAGGTGTATCTGTAGTCTCTTGTAGCCCACCTTGCAGCCCTTCTTTGTATTGCTTCCACGTTATTTTTATCTGTAGTGGTGTTGGGATACCATACTGTTGAAGCGTACTCCAACTGAGGCCTTACAAGTGTTTTGTATGCAAATGTTTTTTGGTCCTTGTTATATGGACCCGGATATTTATTTTAAATGAGCCAAGAGTTTGGTTTACCTTTTTTTGTGGTGAGGTCAATATGTTAGGTCCACGAGAGGTTGTCCACAATCATGACCCCTAAGTTTCTTGGCGCGGAAACACTCTCCAGCTCTATATTATGTAGAATGTATTAAGTGTTAAAGGGTTTTGCCTTTTTTGTGATTTGGAGTACCTGGCATTTAGAAGCGTTAAATTGCATATCACACATCTTTTCCCATTATTCGAGGCATGCTAGGTCTGTTTGTAGGACCCCGCTTTCTGTAGTTGAGCTGATTGCGAGGTACAAGGCTGTGTCATCTGCAAAAAGTCTAACTCTGGATTTGACCTGCTCAGGCAGGTCATTTATGTATGCAAAGGAGATAATTGGGCCAATAACTGGGCCATGTGGGATGACAGAGGAGACTGAGATTTTATCTGAATTTATTCCATTAATAACAACTGCCTGTTTTCGATTGTTCAAAAAGTATTTTATCCATTTAAGAGTGTCTCCTCTGATACCATAATGGTGGAGTCTTAGGAGGAGTTTTTCATGGGCAACTTTATCAAAAGCTTTACTCAAGTCCAAAATAATTAGATCAGTCTGTTTGCCCATCTGTATGTTTTAGATAGTTTATCAATTAACATTATAAGTTGCGTTTCGCAGGATCTCTTTTCTCAGAAGCCATGCTGAATTTCATAAACTATGTCCATTTCAGTGAAGTGTTTAGCCAGGCTAGAAGCAACAATAGGCTCCAAAATTTTGCACAGGACACAAGTCACTGAGGTTGGCCTGTAGTTTGATGTGTCTGATTTTTCGCCTTTTCGTAAATTGGGGATACATTTGCTTATTTCCAAATGTCTGGTATTTTCCAGTATCTATTGATCTCTGGAAAATAAGCTGCAGGATGGGCGCTTATTCCTTGTGTAATGTTTGTTGGACAATGGGGCTGAATTTGTTTGGTACTCTAGGGCAACTATCAAGTGAGATACAAGTAATTTTGCAACTATACCCCTTGACTTTTCCGCAAGTTGTTCATTAATTTCTAATGTTTTCATTAAAATTCATGAATATTCAAATAAATTTGTTTTCATATCTGCCCATAAGTTAAAAGTACTATGTTGTAGAATTACCTTGGGGGAACATAATCTTTTGCCTTTAGATGGGCTTATTGAAACATTTAATATCAATAAGAAATGATAGCGGTTCAATGCAGGTCTATTACCCCATGGGGTACTAGTTTTTCACATGGTTGTGTCCTCATTTTTAAGTTTCCATTAATATATATGAATATGCAAATGAGATAATTTTCATATAGGACCATTTGATGAAATGCATATATATTTTGGGCCTTGAACCAATCCCTTTACCAAGCTAAAACTGATTTTTATCACTTTTCCTTGTCATGTTATGATTTTGTTAGATTTTATTTACAATTTGTATTTAATGACCTTTGACTGAGTAAACCAGGGGTCAAACAAAATTGCACAACCCAAGAAGTTGGTCGGCTTGCAGCATCTTTCATGAACATTCAGTCCCCCTGGGCCAAAATTAAGATTTTCGCCACTTGCCTTTTGATAATCTTTTTGAATTGATGACTAAAATTAGGTTTTCCAACAATTTGAATTTATAAGCTAAATAACCATTAAATATAGATTCTGATATGCCCTGTTGCAGAAGAGTTTTTAACCCAATGTTGTATTTAACAATTAACTCTGCGTGTCTGTGGTAGAATTTAGAAAATGCTTTTCGAATTTTATGATATCTATAAACTTATTTTAATAACTTAGCAGTCAAAAATAGGTTTCTGTTGTTCACGTTATCAACATTAGAACACACTCTTGCAAAGGGAATAAGCTGCGAAGTATATATACCATAGGAAGGGGAGCGAGGAAAATCTCCACCAAGGAATGGGAAATTTACTATTTCAAAATTAGAATCATCCTGTTTATTATAAATCTTAGATGAACGTATGCCATTCGATATGGACATGTTCAAAAATAGTACGTGAGTATGATCAGGAAATACCACAATCACAAACCGCTGACAACCCCGTGGCATCGCGAGGAAGAGCCGCTCAACCATCACGAGACACCAGGAAGACAAATTAAGAAAAGCAACCAGCTCTCTCTTCCCCATCAAGATGATTGCAATACTAGAATGGACATAAAGTAACGTACAACAAAACATAGAACAATTACAGACTCCCACAATGAGAGTAACAATAAACAAAAAGTCAACAACAACAGAACCACCGCCTTAGAACGGACAGCAGCCCAAGCCACCGGGGGCTTAAATGCTTGTTACTATTACCAAATCTTCGCCCTAGATTCTGCTGTTGTTGAAGTACAAGAAATGTTCAGCTCGCATGGAGGCCATCTAACTAATGCAAACTTGCGAAAGGGTATTTTTACCATATTTTGACAATCACAAGAACACATACTCCAAAAATGCTCTAGCATAACAATAAAAAACACAAATGTTGTGATTTGGGAACCAGTGAGTTTCCAATAAGTGAAAGTATGCTAACAGTATAGCGTCATAGTGCAGAAGTGCAACTCACATGCTTCAAGTCCAATATGTAGTGCAAAACTGAGCCAACCATCACCCCCTACCTACTAATAAGGCACTCTTTCTGCAGTCTTAATGATTTTTGTTTTAAAAAAGTGGACTTTCTGAAAGCTGAAATCATTATTGGACTTGCTGAAATCAAAACAATGCATCAAAAACATATTACAGGTCACATACATAGCAGCCAAGGTATCCAACAAAACAGGCCTGATATTCTTCTTTAGGGCCCAGACCTGTAATTGTTTTTTCCATAGACCTCCATTATAGCTTTTAAGTAGGCTGTGGTCCCCACAATTCTTCAATCACAATGAGGCTGCCATAGAGTTACAGATTGGACCTAGTTCAATCAATAAACAAGAATGAAATACCCTGATGACCACCATGTTTTGCCACTTTTTGGCCCTTGAAGGTGAGCAACCTACACGAGAGGAAAATTCTGCTGAAAAAAATACAAGAATGCTCTTAAAAATCTTATGGTCTCACCACGCCCATAGATAATAGTGTGTGATCAAAATATAATTTTCTTACCCATCATTTTAGTTTATGTTGTGGGTACTCAAAAGACCCGTCTCATTGAGGGGGTTCTTTTGAGCACTCAAAGCATATGTAAAAATGATGGGTAAGAAAATATTCACAATTTTACGTTCAAAGATTTTATTTATCTTGAGATATGCTCATGTTATCACAATGTGTGTCGTCTGTCTAAGTGTTAACTATGACCAGGAAATGCCACAATCACATACTACAGACCAACCCATGGCACCGCGAGGAAGAATTCAAGAGCGACTACAGCGACATGACATTCAGAACATAACATAAGTAAAGTTACCAGCTCTCTCTTCCACACTAAGTTATGGATATGTTTTTTTCTATGTTTCAGAGCACTTAACCGATTTAAACCGAATGGAATTTCCTATTCGTGTCAATTGGACCAGTCCATATCCGTTTTAAGGGTTGTTTGATGGTAATTTTCATATTTATTCAAACAAAAACAATATCTAGGGCGACGATTTGATACCTGTATAATGCATTTAAGTCGCCTGGTGGCTTAGGGTGCTGTCCTTTCTACGGCGATGGTTCTGTGGTTGTTGATTCATTGTTTATTGTTGCTCCCATTGTTTGTGGGGGTTCTGTGTTTGGTCCTTGTTTCGATATGCAGTGCTTGGTGTCCTTCTTGTTTTGCAATCATCTCGATGAGATGGCTGGTTAGCAGTGTGTGATGGTGGTATTTCCTAATCGTACTCATTTACTCTTTAATAGAACATTATGGAAGCAAATAGTGGAGATCGGGACCAGACGCCTAGGTCTGTCCATGAAAAAATATTCTTTACGTGCTGTGTAATCTTGCATGTTTTTTTTTGTCGTCTGTGGGTTTTGCTTTTTGAAATAAACTTCTTCACAAAAATTGTATGGGAATACCTTCGGCATGCCAAACCCAACAGTTTGGTGCCGAATCAGACCCGACGTTCGTTGAGTCCAAACCTTTTGCAAATGCTACATGTAGCAGCAGACGACAAATTTGAATTTCGTTCCTAAAAGCGGCCTCTGTTTTTGTAACTACTCTGTCATAACATGTATTATTTTCCCTCTTGGTTGTACTGAGAATGAGGCAATCTGCCAGAGTAACCAAAAGTAGACTGATACTAGGCATTTCCTGCAAATATTTTTATTTCTCTGCATGTATTTTTTTTAATTTTCAATACAACAAAATCATGGTTACTTTGGAAAACAGTAAAGACCCAAAAGAACTGCCACATCGTACGGCATTTCATCAAGATCTGCTCTGTTTTCTAAGACAAAAGCGATCGATCTTCCGAGAAAAAATACAATATTTTTTACATCAAAACATGTAAACCTTAAAAATATACAATGGACCACAGTGACTAGGAGATGATGCATTGATAAGTTAGGGGTCTTTCATACAAACCAAACATCTATGTGGTTTGATCCACATCTGAACTAAGGGTGTGGTTGGTGCACCGTTAAACCGGTTTAAGCACTCCAGTAAAATATTTTACTGACCTTCCAAGGAGGTACTTCTTTTGTGGATCTTTTATGTTTTGTCTGTCTTGTGTTTGCTATGCATTTGTATGCGTCTGTTTATATGTGCCTTGTGGTCACCTGCTGGGAAAGGGCTGACCTCTTGGCTCTCGATTGTGGTGTCTAACTGTAAGTTTGTTACTTTCCCATCGGTATCCTGGGTCAGGTGTGGTACTTGATTGTATCGATTCCTCAGTGATCTTTGCACCCTTACTTACTTTTATTGTATGTAGCTGTAAATAAACTTTTTGTGGCTTTTCCTGGGCAGTAAACAGTACCGGGCCAGGAGGGTTTATGTGTGTATTATATGACGCGAGCACCCGAAGGCTCCGCCAAAAGTGGTTCTGGAAAAGCCGGGAATCGAACCTGCGACCCCTTGTTTATAAGGCATAGCATTTATCCACTACAGCACGGCGGCTAGGGTCAAATCGTTGCTCAATGTTTCTTTTTCATATAGATGTTCGTGACACGATTTATCATTGAAATAATAGTAATTGAATAATACAACCTTTGCCTACTAGTGTCGTCTGCTGATAATCTTGGCAAACAGTTTAGACCCAGATCAGGACCGACTTTACGCCGGGCCAGGTCTGTATCCAAACCATTTGACACACCGATAGTATTCCTGAAAGAGTTTTGAAAAAAAGTTGATTTAAAAAAATCAGCAGATGCATGCAAAATTACCCAATAGGCAAAGATTTAACCTAGCTGGGTGGTTGCCATTCACCTAAATATACATTCAAATTGATTGATAATTTGTGTACCTCTTGTTTGACTGTTGATATGAATAATTATTTTGCTTGCTTTTGTGTCGTAATACTATACTGATTTTTATTTTTTTCAAAATTAACCTTTTCAAATATATCTCAGGAATATCATCAGAGTGTCTTGAACAGTTTTTGATCCATATCAGGCCGAGCGTTTTGTAGAGCCTAATCTGGGCCGAAGCATTTTGCAATGGTTTGAGCAGACGACACAAACAGGCAAGAATTGGATATAGAGACAGGGAAGTAATATAAGTAATAGTTATACCATGGGTTGTCCGCCTGTACGTGGAGATAATCCACGAGCTTTAGCGAGTGGATTATCTTACGTACAGGTGGACAAACATGGTATAACTATTTTATGCCACACACATCAGTGTAGACCTAACATATCACGAGATATTCCGTGCTAAAGTTGGTAAGGGTGGTATAAACTGGGTTCTTCTGTTTTGTGTGCTTATTTTTTATCTATCTTTTGTGAATAAGGAAAAGGCCATACGAAAGGTAGGCGTTGATTTTTTTTTTTCTTTTTTTTTGTATAGTTACAGTAAAACCTGTGTGAAGCAGCCACTCTCAAAAAGACAGAAAATCGGTTTTCACGACCAACTATCGCTTAATGTAGGCCAAAGATATTTGCAGCTCTACTTCTAATGCTCCAGTGGGAGCATTCTGCAATACTTTTGGCCTTCATTAAGCTACCATTTGTCATTAATATCTTCTATTTTTGAGTGGCCGTTTTACACAGGTTTTACTGTGTAATTGATCAATTATTTGTGTGTGCAAATACAAAAATCAGTACTTGATAGATATATGCAAAACACTTATCTACTCACATGCACATACATCAATTTTAACCCTGGCCATTTTGTATATTTTTATGTCCTTCACTGGACCCATGGGCGGATCCAGAGGGGGGGGGGTCCCCCTGAAAAACAACATAATATATGGTTTTCTTAGGAAGACTGGTCCCGATCCCCTGAAAAATAACGAAGCTACCAAGCCAGCATTTATAAATGTTGGCCATCAACGGCACGCTAGCGAACCGCTATTAAATGGCGTTTCGCTGGTGGGCAGATGATGGCCTTCTTATATTGGTATTTGAAACCTCTCTCTCCCATCAACTAAAAAATTAAAACAAACAAAAAACCTTGTCACAGTTGGACCCCACTGACAAAACTTTCTGGATCCGCGCATGAGCACTCCTCCCAAAATTGTATCCTGTTAATCTGCAACATTGCAGTTGTAAGTATGTTTATTTTCAACCAGGGAGGATAACAGTGTTGATCCTGATCAGGTGGCTACATCAGTAGCCGGCTGACCTGAATATACAGTGTTATCAAAAGGGGATAATTCCGGGCTCAGCAGGATCAGGGTTTACCCATTATGAGATGACGTATGGGATTTCGATTTTTAAAAATGTCTAATTTCATTGCAAACAACGAAGACCCTTATATTCCTTTTTCAATACCTCTTATTGTACAGCGTAAACATGACCTATAACCTCAAAAATCAATAATCCAATGACGGGTGGTAATGTCGTAAGGGGCGATCAAAAGTTATGCAAACGGTCGCCTTACGAGAGCGTCCAGATATGAGTGACGGGATGAAAATAAAACGAGCAAAACATGTAAGTTAGCGACTTCTACATTTATTTCAATGTTTGCAGATTAATATTCAGAAATCAGGCAATGCTATTCCCAATAGTTATCATTTTTGTGTAATGGGAAGCAAATGCGGAAGTGGAAAACCGAGTAGTTAGTCTAAAAATCATTTTCTTCTGGACGAGGGTGTTGTGATTTTTTGGTTTTGATCTTAAAAAACATGGTTTATGGGCTTTTTAACATGCTTACTGGCAGGTTTAGTGGCACAAATATACTTTACATGAATTCATTTTACGCCTTAATAGTGTTTAGTCAAAATCAGGTTTAAGATGTTGACATAGAATTAATAGAAAAAAAATCAACACTTACGACATTGACTCCCCCTTACGAGTCAGTTAACCCTTACGAGCCAGTATGGTAAACGCCCTTCATCTGATAGACAACGGATACTCTTAAGTGTCTGCTAGAAAATTCTTGGTCTAGCGCTTGCACATTATCCATGCATGATAGAGGGTCTCAATGGAGTACCTTTGAAATCGCTAATCAGTAAAAATTTGGGCCCCATAGATTGCTAATTTATAAAGTTATGCCCACAAATCACCAACTATTAAAATTGAGGCCACCAAATCGCTAATCAGTTAAATTTTGGCCCCAGAAATCAGTAAATTTTAGGCCCCAAAATCAGTAGCCTGTCTGGAGGCATTTACGAGGTGGAATAGCAGAATAGCGTTTTTCCATCAAGTCTGTTAACTGATTAAATGCGCCACCGCGCCACCTGTATTTCTTGCCCTCAAATCGCTTATCATTATATTTTATGCCTTAATTTGCTAACCACTAGAAGCTATCATTCCGCTATTGGTTAAATTTACCCTAAAATTCGCTAACAGTTAAATTTTAGGGCCATACTTCGTTAATAAGTAAACCCCATTGATACCCTCATGATATGCACTTGAAATTAATCATCTCATCTTTAAAGCCTTCGGCAAAGAATAAAATGCTTTTGAGACTGTTTTCTGTTGTTCTTTGTTTAAAGAAGAGTAAATTATGACAGTAGTACTGCATGGTTTGAAACCACTACCAGAGCAACCATGTGATCAGAATTCAAAATAATTTAGAAGAATCGATTACTGAATGGTTCCAAACTAGCGAAAACATTACACATCAAAGACATGGCAACCAGGGTGCTTCTTTACCTATATAAGAATCTTAAAACATCTTCTTTGAAATGATGATCAGAATTTGAAAAATAACACGAATTCACCCTCTACAAAATAGCGAAAACGCTATAAACGAATATGACCTGTCAAAAACATGGTAACCAGGAGGCGTGATTTATTGAAGAAAGGAAAAATTCAAATATCTTCCCTTAAAGCAACTCACATTTACAAAAGTCATGAAAACTAGGATTTTATAACTCCCTCCCCTTTATTTCTCAGTTTCCATCTTCAAACTGGGTACCCATTTTCGACCAAACCGAGTGAATGCATTGACTTTTTTCGAAGAGTAAGATGCACTAAAATTTTAAGGATAGGTGGGCCCGTTAAATCCAAACGTTAAACACTTTCTTTCTGCGCATGCGTACAAACAATGCTAAGATATGCGGCGTGTGACCTAAGATGTGTTTTACATATGTTGTGTATGTATGTAGCTACATTTCATTGTCCGAATGCTATCATGGATCAATGGAGAGGTGGGGGAAAGAAGCAACTTAAACTGAACTGAAAGACATGTTTCAACTTTCCAATGACAAACGTTACGTACCTTAGCATTTTTCGTACACATGCGCAGAAAGAAGATTATTACACTTTTTGATTCAAAGAGCACTTCTATCCATTCCTTAATAATTCAGCACGTTTACACTTTGAAATCAAAGCACTGAGAGTACTGATGGGGACGGCTGTATTTAAGCGTTCAAGTCTTCAAATAGGGAGATTTTTAGTTTGATACCTTTTGTACAACCTGTGATTTAGCTAACAAGAATGGTTAACTAAAACCTTACAACAAAAAAGCCAAACAAGGACCAAGAAAAAAAAATAGAAGAAACAATAAACAATTAATCAACATCAAAACCACTTCCTTAGAACTGGCAGCATCAAAATTTGAAACCACTTGGTTCCTATATAAATTGTCATTTCTTATTTGTATCTACATCACACGGAATTAGATATGAATTGATGTACTGCCATATAACGGACACGGTAAACAGTTTTATTATAGACTATTAATGGTTATGCATACGTATCTACAATATAAGACTATAGGTACTTAATTGCTGAAGGAACAGGACTTACTCTCATACTTTAGTATCACCGTCCATTTGTATGTACATATGGTCAAATTAAGATACTATTCTTTCTCAGCTTTTGACTTTAGCAGAATTCATCTAGAGTGAAGATCTGTCCAGTAAAATTAATTTAGGCACCAAGTGGTTTCTGCTGCTGTCAGCTCTGAGACAGTGTTTCAGTGTTGACATAATGTCGGGATCATATCTCTTGTATTATTTGAAGTAGGAATGCCAAAATTCGTGAATTCATGTATCTTGGGGTCACGGAGCGTCGCGTACCCTACCTTAACATATGCCCTCAGATCTAGAAAAATCGTGTCACGAGCATAAATCCTATATTATATGATATAGGAATCCCGAATTTGGTTTGTGGACACATCCTGGGGGTCAGGGAGTGTCGAATATCATTCAGTGTCACTGTTACCTTGCTTTCTGGCCTCAGTTTTAGAAAAAAAATATCGTAAAAATGGGCTGTCCAATGTTGTCAAATAACGTTCCATAATTGTGTCGCATGCTAGATCCATTATCATAACATATCTTGTTCACGATAGACTATAAATGGCCATGCATAAGCCAGGTACTTAAAATCAAGCCACATAAAAAGAGTAGACCTATACGCGATGGAAGCACGTTTTAAATGGTAAACAATTACAGCTCTGACGTTTATATCTCAGAGCTTTGAACCATTGTAAATGGACAGGCTCGAGAAGTTAAAAATTGAAGCATGCAGTAGGCATGAATACATATTATAATCAGGTTAAACGACCGCCAGCTTTTTTAGGCTAATACTTGTTTCATAATTATTATTACCTGCGTGGCCTCAGCGAAAGCAGGTCTAGTAGTAGGTCCACTCCGTCCGTTCGTACTCACGAATGGACTCTCGTTGGGTACTTTAAATTTCCGAAATTTCTTGGTACTTTAAATTTCCAAAATCAATTACGGAATAAACCTCATTTGCATATAAAGGGAGCTAATGCCTCGGTTACATTTGCCTTATGACGAGTATACGATGCCCGTACGATGTCCAAATCACCGTTTCCGTACCGCCTCCGCAGGAGACCTTGCGATCATCGTACAGATTTACAGGCATCGTGGCCTCTACGATTTTGTTTAACTCCGCACAATGACAAATTTGAAAAAATCGTAAGCCCGTAGCCCGTAGACACATCGCAGTGACATCGTACGATCCCCGTACGGGCACCGCACGATGATCGTGAGGACAACGCAGGGTTTTAGATTGTCATCTTGGCCCAAAAATGATCGTACACTCTTGCGATAGTCGTAAGGAGCCCGCAAGGTCGCCGTACGATGCCTTTGCAGGGCCCATAAAATCGTATGGACATCGGACGGTCATCCTGCGGTAACCCTAAGGCGATGGCACGATGATCGTGCGTTCGCCTTGCGACTTGTCAACAATTTCCCGGAGACTTATCATTAGCTGTTTGTTTCATTTCAATATTTGTCTTCAGGTGATGTTTCTTATACCACCACTCAGTGTGACTCAATATGGACACAGTTCAGTTTGCTGATGGAAGCAGTCTAATCATGAGCGGATCCAGAGGGGGGACAGGGGGTCCGGACCCCCCCCCCCCCTGGAAAATCACAAAAATATAGTTTTTTTATCAATACTGGTCCAGATCCCGTAGAAAATCTCAAAGCTAAACATGTACCAAGCCAGCATTACATGACGGGCCAGCATCGGTCTGCCAGCGAAACGCCATTTAAAATGACGTTTCGCTAGCGGGCCAATAATGACCCCCGCTTTTAGTGGTATTTGGATCCTCTCGCCCTTATCAAGTAAAAAAAGTTGAGTTGGACCCCCTCTGACATAACTTTCTGGATCTGTGCTTGCTAATCAGGGCCCATAGAGTATGTTTCCATGATAAATTATCTGAAGAGCAATTCAAAATATGCACCTAACGTGAAATGCATATGCATTTTCAGTATATAAAATGGTGGTTGGATAAGGGGTTTAATTAATTAGATAAGATTAAAAAAAGGTCCAGATATTTTTGTGATTTATAACTCTGGGATTTGAATTTGAGTATTACTTCAAGGAATAAAATCTCGAAGTGAGAAGATGTGACTGGTTCGAACATTGAAATTTGAATGAATGAATGTTCTACAAAATGTATTTTACTGAAAACGAATGGCAAATGTGCTGACCAGGCCGAGTGGAAGAAAGCGCATTCTGATCAGTACCTTTGCTGTTCGCATGCAACGACTTCATTTTTGCTTATGACGCAGATTTTATGTGTTGCTGGCCGTAGAGTGCCTTTGAATGATTTAACTGAATAAAACCATAATAAGCGTTTTAGTCTACGCTGATACAATAAAAGCATCTTTATATTTTCAATTAAAGTGCTACTTTTCGAATTATAAAAGTGTACTATAAAAAAGTGGTTGCAATATTCTGTGATTTAAACTTTATGAAAACTGCAGAACTTAGAAATCGACATTAAAATATACACAAAGGTATCACGCTGTTTCATACCTTGGGACCATGTTCAACTAATACACTAGCCTCTTCACATCACGATTTGTGATCACATGACTTTGAAACATAGTTCAAATGGAATGCAAAAATGAACATGGATAGCCGTTTGAATCCATGCACATAATTACACGACAATTGCACAGTCAGCGTACCGACTCCTTGCGACTTCCGCAAGGTCATCGTACGTCCATCGTGCGATTTATATAGGGAGGTCGTGAAGATTACATGATGATTGTACGATAACCTTGCGGTTGTCGTACGATATCCGCAAGGTCTCTGTAAACTTTTGTTCTAGTTTGTCGCCGAAAGAAATCGTAAGGTGATCGTAAGCAATGTAAACACATACGTCGTAGCTTTTAGCCGCCTACGATGCCGAAAAAATCGTAGAGAAAATCGTAGACAAATAAATCATACGACGACCGTAGCAAATGTAACCTAGGCATTATAAACTCAAAATGAAGTTTATTCCGTTAAACTTTTCTGGGATTTGTTGGGTACTTACGCTTTATTGGCAACCAACAAGAATCCATTTGTAAGAGAGTCCGTCTTTCCGTCTGTCCATCCATCCGCAATACTTTTAGGGTGCCTAGTTTTTGTAATCTGTAACTCCAAAAGTTTTCATTCATTTTTATTAAAACTTTGCATAGTGATTGTTCACATATAGAAGATGTGCACCTCCTATTTTGTGCATAATTCATGAATATCAAGTTTCTTATTTTTGAGGGGCGTTGCTCTTAGACATATTTTCTGTCCAGAATGCTAACTTGGTGTCTGGTCTGTGTAATCTGTAACTCAAACACTTTTCATTCCTTTATATTCAAACTTTGCATAATGATTGTTCACACATTGAAGATGTGCATCTTTTATTTTGTGTTCATTTGAAAAATATTTTCTCAATTTTTGACGGGTGTTGAACTTAGAATTTTTTTCACTCCGAAATGGCTTTGGGTGTATAGTTTGTGTAATCTGTAACTCCAACAGTTTTCGTTCCTTTATATGAAAACTTTGCATGATTATACGATTGAACATGTGCATCTCTGATTTGGCGCACATTCCCCAAATATTTTGTTTCGTGTTTTGGGGTCTTGAACTTAGGTATTTTTTACGTTCAAAATGCTTAGATGGTGTCTAGTTTGTGTAATCTGTAACTCCCACAGTTTTCATATCTTTATTATTCAAACTTTGCATAATGATTGATCATTCATGCATTGAACATGTGTACCTCCTATTTTGTGCACATTTGAAAAATATTTTCCGTTGAACTTGGACATTTTTCCACCCGAAATGGTTTGGGTGTCTCGTTTATGTAATCTGTAACTCCAGCAGCTTTCATTCTTTTATATTCAAACTTTGCATTATGGTTGTTCCCACGTTGAACATGTGCAGCCTATATATTGTGCACATTTGATAGTATATTTGGGAGTTTTGAACTTAGACATTATTATGTACTCTCATGTTTTTCTTCATACGTAGGCTTGGACCCAGCATCTACTGTCTACCCCCAAAATATATCGGGAATATCAGCCAGACCCCAAAAAATATTTGTAATTTTGGGCTACCCAAAACAATATCCCCATCCTGCACATTGACTTTAAGAAAACCCCTGAAATCCCTGAAATGTATAGAAATGACCTCTAAAACCAGTCCAATTTTGTTATGATATATCCACAAAATCTTCATACCCCCCAAAATAATGATATTTCTGAAACCCCCCAAAAATATTGAAATTCAAGATTTTGAACCCCCAAAAATGGTCCCAGCCTACGTATATATATGAAAATCTCAGCCCCCCCCCCCCCCCCCCCCCTCCACACACACACATTCTTGGGGCATCAGGGTGTGAAAAGCGGACGTTACAAAAAATAAGATTAAGAAAGTGGCACCAATTACAATTAAAGTATAATAGTGAGCGTGCATCAAAGTGGTCTTAAATCATCATTGCCGACCCCTGTGAGCTGAGAAGAAACAGAAAAAAATAATATAAAATTATGCTGTTTCGAATCAAACATGATTTCGTGTTAACCCGTAGTAATGTTGTAGATGCGCAACCTGATTTGTTGAGTCTTCTCTCGATATAGAATCATAGGTCTAGATTAGCAAACAATTCCAGCGTAATAGTGAGAATGTTTTCTTGTCCATCAGTTTTAATATTTGCTTTGGGTACTCAAAAGATGAGGCAGTTCCATTTTGATTATCCACAACATATGCCTTGGTAGAGATTTAAACATATGTTTGGATGCTTTAAAGAACCGTCTTATTGAGACAATTCTTTGAGTACCCGCAACTATGTTTTGGTTGAGAAATAGAAACTGTCCACCGCCACCGCCGATGGGCCGAAATATGTGTTAATGCATTGATGGTGAGGGTTCAAAAAGCTGCTATGTGCATTTTTTTAAAAAAAAAAGCTAATGCTTGTAAAAAATAAACTTGGCTTCACTAGAAAAATATGACCTCAAAATGCATTAGAATCGCTTTTACGGACATTTTGAATTAGAAATATTTCTTTAGGGAGGCCCTATCCCCCAACGAGAGGGGTCGTTTCTCTCGTGCTCCCCCCTCCCACCCCTACACACACACACACACACACACACACACACACACACACACACACACACACACACACACACACACACACACACACACACGTGCCTTTGACACTCGAAAGACGCATACTACATTTCAAGATCGTACCACTTTTCAAAAGTCGACAACGACCCTTGAATCAGTTAGCAGCCTATATTGATGAAAGCATAGGCAGCATTATACCTCCATGAAACGACATTTTCTTGATAAAAGTTTTATTGAGGATTTTCATAACCTTGAAGTGAGCATTGAAATAACGCAACGATGGTTGCACCCCGTTGTTGTATTTACTGGTGCAGACTCGCCAGAGCCTTCGCTGCTCGTATAAATAGGACACAAGTCGTCATTTGAGCCAACGCAAAAAATTTTGGTACAGTGACGAAGGCTCAGTTGAGCCTGTGCGAATGTGCAGACTCACCAGAGCATTCGCTGAAGTCATATATGACAGCGAAAACGCATTTCGGGCCAGCAAGAGAGTTTGGTACTTATTAGATTGTCGAGGGTGAACTAGTGCAGCCTTGTGAATATTCATCAGAGCCTTAACTCGCTGCTCGCATAAATGACACACACACCGCCGATCGAGCGTGCACATGGGATTCTGATACTACTACGAAGGCTCAAGCGAGCCTGTGCAAATGTGCAGACTCACCAGAACCTTCGCTTCTGGAACACAGATTTCCATTTGAGCCACCACATGATATTTTGGAACTGTGATGAATCATTAGGTGAGCCTGTTCTTTAGAGCATTTTCTGCTTGCAAAAATGACACCGAAATCGCCATTTGAGAGAGCACGAGATTTTGACACTTATCGCATTGTGAAGTGACTACGGCTTTGGCGAGTCTGCATATTTGCGCTGACAGTTTCGTCTAAGCCTTCGCAACAGTATTAAAATGTCGCGTGTTTGATCAAATGGTGATTGGGTTGTCGCTAATACGAGCAGCGAATGCATGACGAGTCTGCACATATGCCTGAGACACTCAACAATGCGACTGCGAAGGCGAGTCTGCACATGTTTGCGCGGAGTCGCCCGAGTCTTCGTCACTGGACAATGCGTTAAGTACCAAAAGGTCGTGTTGACTCAAATGGTGATATGGTCACATTTATGCTAGAAACGAAGGCTCCGTGAAGTCTGCACATTGTACAGTCAACAGGTTTAGATTTTATTTACCTTTTGGCTTTTGCATTTTCCAGGGTGCATTAAATGGGAAAATGTATTAAATTGTAAAAATTAAATATAAAATCACAGCTGGGATATTAATAATCAAAACTTATAACAAATATTAATGCAATTGGACAAGTCTGAGAGGTTCAACCACAAGTATGTAGTGCGTAAGACGACTTAAAATCATATCGCTAAACGACCGCTAACTTTTTTAAAAAGCCAATTCTTGTATATGTATCAACTGGTTCCCTGCTCACGTGGTCGCTAATTATATAAATTTATTATTGCGCGATAATAATTTACATATATTTATGATTGGTTTTTTTGAAAGCGAGCAGATAAATCTCAAATACTGTAGATCTAGACCTATTTTTAAAAAGACAAAAACAACAACGACAACAAAAAACACGAAACAAGTTTGAACTATTTTTACGCGGAAGCTTCTTAATAGGTGTTGTTAGGATCGTATTAATCCCTTATCATGCGGCTTGGTAATGCCCTGTTTTGAATACAATGTAGATCCATATCAGCCGGCTTCTTAGAAAGTAACTGATCCAGAATCAACTGTCTACCACTCTGCCTCTAAATCAACCATTTAACCTGATACTTTGCAACACATATGCTGAAAAATTGGGATTAATGGTAACATATTGATGTGTTCAACAGTGCAAGAGCAAATTACGACGTGTGGTCAAAACGCTATTGTTAAAATTGGGGAACGGACTAACATCCGTCCCCAAAAATAGTACTGCTTTCATGGTCGAAACGGCACCAGGCTTAAGAATGACACATTAGGTGCAGGGGTAGAAAATGCAAAATTTTACAACGTTGTAAACGGCGAGTTGGTTTGAAACATATTTGATGGTTGACTCAGCGGGGACGAAGACCTTGCGCATACCAAAAGGGCATTTTGTTCGAAATGAGGATTATCAATTTAGGAATCAAGATTGATTTTTTGTTTGATTTTGTTTGATTTGATTCTTTAGGTCCCATCAACAATCTTTCAATTAAACAAGGACGAGTCTTCCTGGGTTGAACCAGTACTAAGCTAGGATAAAAGTGTCTTGCTCAAAGACCACAATGCAGTGACGCCGGTGAGGCTCAAACCCGCGGCCCCTCGGTCTCGAGTCAAGCACTCTACCACTGAACCACTGCTCTCCCCAATCAAGATTGAAGTAGAATTGAATGTTTCAACAACATTTGCCTGATCTTGTCAGAAAGGGACAGCATGATTTCCTTCTTATAACAAAACAACACACTTGTATCTTTGATAGATGTATGTGCAGTGTTTAAAACGTCCCACCAACAATCACGGTCATATGGAGACTGGACCCAGGCATAAACTCTCTTCTGAAAGACTGGTGAAGCCGGGGATCTAACCTGTGACCCCTCCCCCCCTCCCAGTTCATCTGCTTCACCACGGCAGCTCCTAGATGTATGAGGTGATGTTTAAGCAGACCCGGGGAAAATATAAACGAAACTGTAGCCCTAGGCAAGTGCTAAAGAGGAGTTGGGGTATAGGAAAGAGTTTGGTTGTGGTGGTGCACTCAGATTCACTGGAATTGCATTTTTAAGCTCTGTTGAAACCCTTACATGTTAAAATACCAGGTTACGTGGTGAAATTGCTTGGGATACACCACCACCTGATAATGACACACGCGTCCAGTGGAAGGTGTGTGAGAGGGGCAGCGTATATGTTCATTGTTTTCTCGCTTATTATCAGGTCAGCTTAAAATCCACTGACTACTTTGCTCCACACCCCTTCCTCAAGATATATGTATCAAACATGCCCCCAAAACATTTAAATTTGAGTATACCCCACCCCCAAAACTATTCCGAGTCTTTGCCTTACCCTAAGAGTGGACCAAACATGACCGCCCCCCACCCCCCCCCCCCAAAAAAAATCCCATTTAGTAGCAACCCACAAACCCCTCCCGCCCCCAGCAAAAAAAAGAATAAATAAAGAAAATCACCAAGTGAAAACTGGCACATTGGTTGGGGTGGTGGAGGGGGGATTTATTCAAAAGTTTCCGTCTACAGTATAAGTTCCCCCTCAACTATACATTTCTAGCACGCACCCCACCGCACACACACACACACACACACACACACACACACACACACACACACACACACACACACACACACACATGAAATATAGCTTACCCCCTTACCCAAAGTATTCCTATCTTACCTTAACCTTAATTAGAGCTTTAAATGACCAAACATCCCCATTCAATGGCAAACCCCTTCCCCCACCCCTACACCTCACACGCACAATTATAATACTATTCAAACCTTCGTTGAACTCAAAATCGGGTTGAACCAGTACCAAGCAATTAATGAAGTATTTGTTTGAAGCCACAACGCAGCGCCTTTGCTGAGGCTCGAACCAGCAACCCCCTAAGCTCGCCAATTAGTCACCAGGCTCCTCAATATAATCAACTTGGAATTGAGTCACACAATGCGAAAATGCGTCTTAGGGATTTCAAGGCCAATGAGGTAAAATTCAAACCAGCCTCCTCAGCCACAGAAACAAGCTGCATCATTGACATTCTAGTTTTAGCATGATTAGGCTGGCTTTAACATCAGTAGATATCCTGCTATCAGAGAAGCGAAATAATGGATGCTGTTCAGAGGGCGCAGGCAGGCTGATCTGTGCCTTTGTTGGTCGCAATTGACATTAAGCAGGTTTTCACATGACGATGATAAATTGAATTTATATCAGTGACACGGCATGCATCACAACGAGAATATTTTCTAAAACTTATCTGTTCTACTTTTCTCTTTGAACTATCCAAGTTTATTAGTCTTGTAAGGGACAATCGTACCGTTAGGGGCAACCAATGTCGTAAGGGGTAAGGGCACCAAAAACTCGTCGCAGACACAAAGTGACGTCAAGAAGATGGTGTATACGGTTTATGCTTGAAAAATAAGTTGGAAAGGATATGATTTTTTTCTACAAGAATAAAGCATTTAAGAACATTTATTGAACAAAACACCTTCATTAGCAACCACTAAAATGATATTATGCGTACACCTTACTCAGGAGAAAGTATATCATTCGTTAGATGTAAACTTTTTTTACGTCAGATTCTTTTGCCCTTTGTACAGATATGGACATTATTGGGAATAGCATTCTCCGTTTCCTTATATTAGGCTCCAAAACGGTAAAAACAGTTAAAACAGGACTACTCACATAGTTGATTCCACTGGTTATTGCTCCCGTAGCTCATGTCCGGATGATCTCGTAAAGATTTCATTTGCATAACCGTTCGATTGCCCCTTACGACATTACCACCCGGCTGTATTTGTTTACTTCAAAGGCGTGGAAGTTTATCTGCAAAGTGTGTAGTACTGTTTTCATGCACTTTTGTCGTCTGCGGATAATTTTTGCAAACAGTTTAGCCTCAGATCAGGCCCGACAAAACCGTTACGTCGGGCATGATCTGGATCCACACTGTTTGGCACTTGATCTGTATTCCTGAAGGAAATTTTCAAATGAGTTGATTTTGAAAAAAATCAGCAGACGACAAAAACATGCAAACTTTCCCAGTAGGCAAAGAAAAGCAGTTTTGTCCAGGATTGTGTTTTTACCCAGAGTTCAGAGTTCCGGTTCAGAGAAAGGACCAGGCCGAACCCTGGTTCGGAGTTTGGAGTTCGGAGAAAGGAACAGGCAGAACCCTGGTTCGACAGGTTCGGAGTTCGGAGAAAGGAATAGGCCGAACCAGGATGGGCCGAACCCTGGTTCGGCAGGTTCGGAGTTCAGAGAAAAGACAGGGCTCAATCCTGGTTCGGCAGGTTCGCAGTTTGGAGAAAGGAATAGGCCAAACCCTGGTTTAGCAGGTTCGAAGTTCGGAGAAAGAACCTGGCCGAACCCTGATTCGGAGTTTGGGTTCCGAGTTCGGAGAAAGGAACAGGCTGAACCCTGGTGCGGCAGGTTTGGAGTTTTTCTTTTTTTTTCTTTTCTCATTTTTTTCTTTTTTTTTCATCTTTTTTCGTTTCTTTTTTCTTTTTTTCTTCTTTTTTTAATTTTTTTGCTTGTTTTTTTTTTTAATTCTTTTTTTATATTTTATTTTTTTCATATTATATATTTTTTTTCTCATTTTTTTTCTTTTTTTTTCTTTTCTTCGGAGTTTAGAGAAAGGAACCGTCCGAACCTGCCAAACCAGGGTTGGGACCAGTTCTTTCTCCGAACTCCGTACCTGCCGAACCAGGGTTCGGCCCAGTTCTTACTCCGAACTCTGAACCTGCCAGGGTTCGGAGTTCGGAGAAAGGAGAAAGGAATTGGCCTTTCTCCGAACTCCGAACCTGCCGAACCAGGATAATACCTGTTCTTTCTCCGAACTCCAAACCTGCCGAAACAGGGCTATACCCTTCTTTCTCCGAACTCTGAACTGAAACTCCGAACTCCGGGGAAAAAACACAATCCTGGACCATCTTGGAAATCCGATAGTAACGCAATGGGTGCAATAGTAACCGGAAAAGTACTTTAACAATGGCAACACTATCGCAATAGTAATTAGAGGACAATCGTTGAATACCCTGCTTTCTTTGGATCCCGTTTTTAGGTCCAAACTATTTCTCAGTTTATCATTGATATTATAGGGCCTCGTGGCGAGATAACCTGACAAAGGCACAGACCAGCCTGCGCCTCGGCGCAGTCTGATCAGCACATTTGCTTTTTGCTATGGCTTTACTGGCTTTGTGCTAACTTTCACTATTCTAGCTAGTCTCCGTAGCTGAGCAGGATAGTTTAGCCGCTCCCTGGTCGCAAACCCAGATGACAGGTTTTCGCGCTACGAAGCTCACTTATTTAACCCTTTCCGGACCAGATACCCCTAAAGGGGCACGTACTCTGGCAAACAGCGAAGACCCAGATGAAATACTGCATACTGCGGCATTTCATCAGAGTCTACACTGTTTGCTAAGACAAAATCGATATTCAGAGAAAGAAATACATTTTTTTGGAAATTATAACCTTTGACCCCTTTATACAATGAACCATCCCAAGTGTATTGTATAAAACCAGAAGGAAGTATCCATTAGCCGTGACATGAGATTTCTAACAATGTGGTATGTGCGACCAGCAAAGGCTCAGACCAGCCTGCGCATACGCGCAGCCTGATCAGAGCCTTTGCTAGACGCATGAATATTCTACAAATGTTAAGCTACTGGCTGAACAGAATTTGGAGTTTCTAAGCTTAAGAGGAGATTGCAAGGCTCGTCTTAGTCTGCACATGTCAAAATGCCACATTGTTGGAAATCACACGTCACGGCTCATTTCTACACGGATATATTTATGTGATGCTATTCTTCATCCATTTCTAGAGTATGGCAAGATGGCATCCGAAGACGATGACACAATAGAAGAACTAGTGTACGCAATCAAAGAACACAATTTTGAATTATGCAAGAGTATTCTAGAACGTGATATTGACGTCAATAAACGACATACGGTAAGCTTTTCGAGTTGGAATAAAAGTTTCAATAATAACGCAAATAGCATGAAGGTTTACTGTTTCCTAGCGTGCTCGCATATTATTGATAAAAAAGAGATAAAATGCGAGGCTTGGCGAACGTTTAACCACATTTTCACAATAAGTTTAATAGATTAAATAATACAGGAGCACGAATATCTAATTCTAACTTTCATACATGACATCAAATTGACTTTGAAATCGTATTATATTGTTCGCGTAACTGCTAAGAGTTTTTTTCGTTGTTATGAACTTCGTTAACTAACAGATATGGAAAATTGAGGTAGTGTTTTTCTTATTTCCTCTTCAAAATGTGTGCTATGTGTTATCACTAGAATCGCTTCATTGAGGTAATTCTAGTATAATGATAACGCACAACATTCCTTTATCGTATTGAAACCCCAAAATTTATCCCCATTAAGAATTGTTTGTGGTGCTGTAATTAACTTTTAGTGGCTTGCAATACCCTTAACTCGAATTGTTTATATGGTCGCAAAGGTATGGGCCCGTTTTAGGGTAAATGACGGCACTAAGTACAATTCCAAAATAATGACATAGACTCCAAGATGGCCGCCATCTGGCCCCTGCGACCCCTGTGACCCCTAGGGTTGGGGATACTCTCATTTTTTTTTTTTCATAGGTAGGCACGAGCCCAGCATCTACCATTCACCTGAATAAATATTAGGAATTTCAAGCACCCAAAAAGATAATTGAAATTTTAGCAACCCAAAAAATATCCTTTCTTTCTTTCTTAATGTACTGACTCGACTGGTACCGATCTTTACGCCAGGGAGTGCAAATTTTAGAATTTTGAAAAAAAAATCTTTCGGCTGGGCTTTTTACTAATTTAGGAGTGCCCTAAACTCCTCAGAGGTCTAGGAATTAACCACCAAAGGAGATCGACTATTCCACTGTGGAATAGTCCTGGGAAAAAAGAGTTCTTCAGGGCATCACTATATGTCTTGTATCTACATTATTGGGCACTATGTGATGACCTGGTAGAATTCAAACTGTGAGCAGGGGTCAGGTACTTGTCTTTATCTATAGACATAGCAACACACAATGTTTCTTATGAAAGAGAAGCAGGGAGGACCGATCCCTACGGGCCTAAAGAGATGGCCACTCAAGCTCATCAAGCATCTCGCCGACAATACTTGTGTTCTATATCCCCCATTCTGTAATTTGACCTTCAGAAAAGACCCTAAAATGCATAGAAATGACCCCTAAATATAGTCCAATTTTGTGATGACCCCCAAAAAATATACACAAAATCTTCATACCCAATTTTTTTTCATTTTTCTGAAAACCTCAAAAAATATTGAATACACATTTTGAACCCAAAACAATGACTCGAAAATAGTAAGTGAGTATGATCAGGAAATACCACAATCACAAACTGCAGACAACCCCGTGACACCGCGAGGAAGAGCTGCTCAACCACCACGAGACACCAGGAAGACAAATTAAGCAAAGTAATCAGCTCTCTCTTCCCCATCAAGATGATTGCAATACTAGAATGGACATAAAGCAACGCACAGCAAAACACAGAACAATTACAGACTCCCACAATGGGAGTAACAATAAACAAAAAGTCAACAACAACAGAACCACCGCCTTAGAACGGACAGCAGCCTAAGCCACCGGAAGGCTTAAATGCATTTTACTGGTACCAAATCTTCGCCCTAGATTCTGCTGTTGTTGAAGTACAAGAAATGTTCAGCTCGCATGGAGACCATCTAACTAATGCAATGTATCATCTTGTAATCAAATTAACACTCCATGATGAAACAAAGAAAAGGGCTCATGACTCACAGATAGTCAGAGCTAAAGAAAACCTCAAGTTGATCCCCGGTGGGTCCAGCTACAGATAAGCATCAGACACCAACCCACCGATTAAAGCTTTACGTCAGAGCCGTCATAGAGATTGAGGCCTGACCCACCGTCGTGCAATTAAAGAGGAAACCATAGCTATAAACCGTGATTGGGTTTAAAACTAGGCATGCAGACTGTCGCATGATATCCAAATTATATCCAACCCTTATATAACGTTTTACTATCTTTTTGAATTGATCACTAAAATTAGGTTTTCCAACAATTCGTTTGAATTTATAGACTAAATCACCATAAAATATAGGTTCTGATATGCCTTGTTGCAGAAGAGTTTTTAACCCAATGTTGTATTTAACAATTAACTCTGAGTGTCTGTAGTAGAATTTAGAAAATGCTTTTCGAATTTTATGATATCTATAACCTTGTTTTAATAATTTAGCAGTTAAAAATAAGTTTCTGTTGTTGAAGTCATCACCATTAGAGCACACTCTAGCAAAACGAATAAGTTGAGAAATATATACACCATAGGAAGGAGAGGGAGGAACATCTCCATCAAGAAATGGGAAATTTACTATTTCAAAATTAAAATCATCCCGTTTATCATAAATTTTAGAAGAAACTATGCCATTTGTTATTGACAAGTTCAAGTCCAAAAACGGAGCTTCAGTATCAGAAGAACTCGCCTTATTTAACTGAAGTTCAGTGGGATATATCTGACCTACCATTTGTTCAAAATAAGGATTATCAATATTAAGTAAGTCATCTAAATCGCCTTCGTATGTATGAAAATATCAGAGTACCCCCCTGGGCTGTGATCTCGGATGAGTCAAGACCCTAGAAGGTAACATCACATTCTAGATTATCTCCTCATTCCCTCCACCTCCACCCCTCATTCTTTCACCTTCCCTTATCCCCCTCTCCTACTCCTCCTCCTTTTTCTCTTGTACCGTTGCACTTTTATATTAAATAAATTACCTCTTCCTCATTCTCCATTCTCCTTCCGTCTCCTCCTCATTCTTCCTCCTTCCTTTCCTTCTCCCCCTCCTCCTCCTCCTCCTCCTCATTCTCCTTTCTTATCCCTCTTCCATCTCATTCTCCCTCCTCTTCCTCCTTCTCTCTCTACCTCTCCTCTCTTATTTTTTACTTCTATTCCTACCCACTTTATTCAAATTCCAGGATAACTTTCAGATAAATTCATACTTTGCGCATTCATCTATATGATCTGTTAAGTGTGTAAGTGTACATGTTGTTACTTGTCAGACTATAAAAAGACATGCTGCATCTAAATTCCTACTCCTCCTTCTCCTTCTACTACTACTCCTCCTACTCATCCAATGACCCTCCTCCATGCGCAAAATGTGCAGGTAAAGGAACGTCTTCACTACTAATGACCGCTATCACCACCAACCGCCACCACCGTAATAACAACAACAACCTCTACATTCACCGCCATCAGCGCCATCACCACCTCATACACCAGCATCTCCACCACCATCACCTGCAGCACCACCACAACCTCTCCTCCTCTCGTCCTCCTCAGTTGTCAACTCGACGAAATTGATCTATGTTAATGCCAGGCTATACCAGATCAAACCATCCCAGACTGTACCAGTGGATAGCAATTTCACATAGACAAATCCATCACCCCTTCATGCAGCTTCCAATATTTCTAATGCCCATGCATGCCATACCCTCAGTGATGGTGCAATATACGTTCCCTCCCTGAAGACTGTTATAGTTCTTTTATATTTCAATGTTTAAGTAATCAGTCCAATTCTTCCATCGCATCAGCGTCAAGCTGATACCCTTCTTCATTAGTTTGTCTTCTTTCCATTCCTTTCCACATTTTACACTGGATAATGACCATTTCCAAGACTGAATCTGCACCAAGACAGAGTGATTGCTGACATTCTTTGATAACAATGAGGAAATCTCTCCTTCATATATATTTTGGTCGCTTCAGTGTCTCTTCTGATTGGTCAGTTATTATACGTCAAATACTGTGCATGCGGACAACATAGACTTTGATGAGCCAATATCTTTGGTCACTATCGCATGTGCGTGAATGTATCCAATAAACACCGATGAAGCCAAAGAAGCTGAAACTAAACCTTCATCTACACCTATAATGTGTGCATTTTTCGAAGGGCTAATATCTTTCTCAGGTAAAAAAAAAATATAACTAGTGACTCAGTAGACGTCAAAACAACACTTTCTAACAATTGAAGAATCCGCCTTTAAAATCCTTCAATATCTAATAAATAATGACCGTACTGGGCCAATTCCTAAGTTTTAAATGAGACACTGCTCTCTGCAAAGTAAATGTAATCAGTAAACGACAAAAAGCAGCATGCAATAGAATGCATTGTCTATAGGGGTCTTCGCAGGCTGTATATATCCTTTCTGTTGCAATGGCAAATCAGAATCTGCGATGAAACGAGAATCTTTGAATAACTTTTAAAGAAGGTAGCACCAATGAATAATTTTGTAAACTTTCAGATAAGTTAAATCATCCCAGTGTTTTAACGAATGTTTTAACTGAAGCGTTGACTGATGATGGTTTGTGTCAAAGGATAGTACTTCTTAAAAGCGCACATTGAGCACACTGTGTATAGGTGAGCCCAAAATATAACCCTTTACAAATGAAAGTATTTACCATGGCAACAGTGTTAGACCCCCAGCTAGGATTACTTTTCAAACGTCCTTTGATTCTCAGTAACGCCCAACCATACATAGACTGGACAGTTTGTAGTAAATACTACGTAAGTTAGTTTACAGTTAACTCTCCTTAAATCGGAGTCCCATACATGCGCGGATCCAGAAAATTTTGTCAGAGGGGGTTCAACTTTGACAACATTCTTTTCATTTGATGAGGGGTGGGTGGGTGGGTCCAAATAGCACTATAAGCGGGCCATCATCCGTCCGCCAGCGAAACGCCATTTAAATGGCGTTTCGCTTGCGTGATGATGATGGCACAACATTGAATGCTGCCTCTGTAGCTTCGTAATTTTTCAGGGGATCTGGACTAGAATTGCTAAGAAACCCTGTATTTTCTGATTTTTCAGGGGGGGGGGTCCGGAACCCGGTCCCCTTTCTCTAGATCCCCACATGCCATAGGACCAAACATTTTACATTGTTTAT
The DNA here is from genome assembly GCA_964019695.1 of Loripinus fragilis. Lineage (NCBI taxonomy): Eukaryota > Metazoa > Mollusca > Bivalvia > Lucinida > Lucinidae > Loripinus > Loripinus fragilis. The sequence goes on from OZ026518.1 coordinate 25,183,779, forward strand.
TTGTAGTTCGATTGAAAAGTTAATCTGTAGCAGGAAAACAGTGCAAAAGCTAAAGTTGATTATTTTTGATGTTACATATCTTAAGATATGCAGTACACTGTATCATGGAAACATGCGATTTGAATGTACAGGAACTACTTCACTGAGATATGCTGTATGAAGTACATTTGCACACAAACAAGTGCAGTCTTTTGAGTACATTCAAGTCAACATATCTTTGGATAGGAAATAGGGAAAACAATTGTTAGTGTAAACAAAGTCAGATACATATGAACTCACCTTACATATATTCATAATTAACTTTGCCTTTAGGAGTTACTTTGAGTTATCAGGATTCAAGTTAGTTATTTTCAATGGTCCCAAAGGTGTCCGAGCCAGTTAGGTTTCGTTGGATTATTATTATTATTATTATTATTATTATTATTATTATTATTATTATTAATTTTATTATTAGGAGACTGGGAGAACGATTCTTCATGAGTGTGTGGGCCAGAGCATTTTTCTTCTTGAGATCCTGAAATATGGGCCTGTCCTTGGTATATTTGACAAGGTAGGTGTTTTCTTGGATATTCATACGCGCTAAGACATTTTTAGAGAGATAAGATGTTTCCCCAAACTTGCCCAAAAAGGTTGGAAAATACATCAATTTTGAAAAAAGGGAAAAAACATTATTCAGTAAAATTTCTAATGAATAAACTAGAAAAAGATACTTGAATGTTTACTACGAATAATGATAGAATGTTTAGAAAGAAAGAAAAGAAGCAACAACAAATGCCTGTATGTTTCTCAGATAAACAATACTATTAAGAATAATGTAAAAAGGCAATTTCGGGCTGAAACTCTTAAAAGAGATAATGCTTAAGCTCTTATTCTGCGGTTAATAAACATGTTTAATGCTCAGCTCAACTAAGCAGGAAATTTGTCCTGCTCATAAATATTAAATGCAAACAATATTTTGCATTTCTATATTTAATGGCATTTTAACAGTTATAAGCAAGATAAATACAACATTTGAAAAGCTTAAAGCAAGAAACTTCTTTATTTGCTAGTATTTTAGTTTTTCTATGAGCAGTTGAAATTTCTTTCTCGGTTGAGTTGAGCAGGAAAAAAGTTTTACATCTTCGGGGCCAGATAGCGATATTGTTTTTAAGCATTGTGGCTTTAACAATTTAAAAAGAATTCAACATACTAGGAAGCATTTGTGTGGTATCAAAAGTTTTTCGAATAGTTGATGAGCTTTTTGCCACTATTGTCTTGGATATTTAGCAGCGTCCGATCTGAATATGCACTGCTTGCCTATGACCCATTAAATGGATGCTAGGCATATATGGGTTAATCTTTGTTTGGAGTCAATTAAAATACAGTGTTATACCATTTTTAATACTTTGGTCTTTTCTTATTTTGGACATAATTGGCAACAAAATTAGCAATATTGTGAATCTTTGATGCGTAGACTCAGATAAATGTACACCAATTCATTACAGAGTTCTTTTTTGCCCCAGATTCAGGCTCATAAAATGTAAGAGTTTCAGTCTTAAAACTTGGTCAGCAAAAGTAAATTACCTGTTATGTGCTAATATGACAAGCATTTATACGTGTAATTTGTTAAGCTCATAATCGACGAAATATGGATTACCTGGTATATACTTATATGCCAAGAATATATAATTGGGGGTAACGTTACAGTGTTTAAGAAACATTTTTTCAAGCTTGGTCCATGATGGAATGCCTTCGCATAATTTATAATTTACCTATGAGTCTGGTTATACAGAGAATTTAAGTTGGTGAGTGAGTTTACGTTAAATGTCCCACCAACAGCTAAGGTCATTTGGAGACGGGTCATGACTTAAAGTAAGTAAGGGTACAAAGATCAGAAATCGATACAATCAAGTACCACACCTGACCCAGGATACCAATGGGAAAGTGACAAACTCACAATTAGACACCACAAACGAGGCATAAGAGGTCAGCCCTTTCCCAGCAGGTGACCACAATGCACAAATAAACAGACACGCACAAAAGGCATAACAAACACAAGACAGACAAAACATAAAAGATCCACAAAAGAAGTACCGCCTTGGAAAGGTCAGTAAAATAAAGTCTCATCCGATAGACTGGAGGAGCGGAAAGAGAAAGCAGGTAAATATTGTAGTATATTATAGAATCTTTAAATTATTATCTCCTGATTGCCCCAGATGCCTTTTCACTTGACAGTCTAGAATATAATGCCTAATACCTCAAATAGGTAGAAATTCTGGTTGCTCTTTTTCTGAGTATCAACTTGTCACCTTGAAATTGGTTCCTGCTGTAAATTTAGTTTAGATCACAGAGAAAAATATCAGTGCTGGTCAATCAGTTTATAATTCTTTGTAAGAAGGACACTAGAAAAAAGTAAGAATGTATGCAATGATCAGTTGCATGAAAAAATATGTTCTATTTCTTCTGATAACAATTGCTTTGTATGCAACACTTTTCTGATCCAGATATATCTACAATAAAACAAATAAATGAATAAAATTGCATCGCTGTTTAAGACAAATATGCTTTCAAATGATCAGTATCTACAATCTTGAAAAATGCTGAGAGAAAATTGAAACCTTATCACCTAGTCTGCAAGCAAGAATGTGTTCCACGATTGACTCCGGGGGGAAAAGGGGTACAAGTTGCCAGAACATATTTTGTTCAATTTTCTGGCTTTATTTCTACACTGTTGAGCTGATATAACTACATGTTGCATTAGCTGGGTGTTTTCCGATTTAATATTACTTACTAAAAATAAACTTCACAGAAACATAACGTGTGCTATCAGCATGAAACTTGCATGACTTGCTGAAAATTCAATTCCTGAGCAAAATCAGCATTTAATGTTTCATCATATACATGTTACTGAATACTTTTGTGGGAGTCTGTAATTGTTCTATGTATTGTTGTACGTTACTTTATGTCCATTCTAGTATTGCAATCATCTTGATGGGGACGAGAGAGCTGATTGCTTTGCTTAATTTGTCTTCCTGGTGTCTCATGATGGTTGAGCGGCTCTTCCTCGCGGTGCCACGGGGTTGTCTGCAGTTTGTGATTGTGGTATTTCCTGATCATACTTACTTACTATTTTTGCAGCAGAATTCTTAATGCACCAATGAATCCTTCCTTCTGGATTGACGCAATAAAATTTGAATGGTCCATTGTATAACTCAAGGGGTCACAAATTATAATTTCTAAATAAAATTGTAGCTTTTTCTCTGAAGATCATTTTTGTCTCAGCAAACAGTGTAGACGCTGATGAAATGTCACATTATGCGACATTTAATCTGGGTCTTTATTGTCTGCAGTTGTAAGTACAAATATATTATGCATTCATTGCTCTTTTAACTGAATGAAATCGGTTAGTCATCATGTTAAAAAAGAAATTCAAGATTGTCCAAGACATAGTCCATGTCCAAGATTTTGTTGCTGTTGTTGCTTTTTTCTGATTTTTTTTTTTTTGTTTTTTTTTTGTTTGGTTTTTTTTTGAAATTATATAATAAAACAATTGTTGACTTATGAGGCATTGGACATGATGTGATGCAGACCTAAGAATACCAATTTTGACCTCGGTCAATATTGGCACTCTCGGGTCGACATCATAGCATGTCCAATGCCTCAATAGTCCATAATTGTATAATATATTACAGGAGGGATACACGCCTCTGCATATTGCAGCCAGAGATGGGTTTACAGAATCTCTCTTCATATTGGTCGCTCATGGAGCAGATATCAATGCTAAATATCGTTGGTTCGTTTACAAAACCTCGTATGTGCACTTTCTTGCAAAACCCTATTTTTAGCACGGCGCCAATAAAGACGGTCTAGCGCACCAGGTCACAAAATCTTGTATGCAATAGCCAATGAAAAAGTGTTGTTATGCGATGTTCTAAAAGCTCGTACCTTAATTAGTCAAAATTACAAGTTCTAAAACCTCGTAAACGGAAATTTGATAAGACAAAAAACAGGTAAGCTTCATTTGGTTTATTACTTTGAGGGTTTCAAAGGGTGTCTATGAACACTTTCTCGCGAATTCATGCATAAAATTGTCATGAGAACTTGTTTCTTTACTTCAATCAGATTTTTAATGCTAGGTTTACACTATGTTCCCGGCAGCCACGGTAGCCAGAAACGTGGCTCGCCGTGGTGTTTTTAGTCATTTTTGTCTTTATGTTCAAGTTCTGTTAAGTCTCGCTACGTTTTCTCACGGTCTGTCAAGGTTTGCTGTGACAGAGGCTCGCCGGCGCGCTACGGTCTGTCACGGATGGTTCTACGTTTCTTCCCGGCCTGCCACGTTCTGTTGGGACATCTCACGTTTTGTTACGTTGCGATCAAGTTCTGCTAGGTCTATCAAGTTCTGTCAAGGTTTTCTACGATGAAACGTGGGCGATTAATTGTGTTTGAGCCCCAATATGCCCACGATATAGAGAGGAGGTCTACAAAGCTGCTGCAACCGTTATATCATGCACCCTTGATCAAAAACACCATTGCATGTAATGGCAATGAAGAAGCCGATTACGTATTTATGTTATTGCTAGGAGCGTACATCTAGCCTTTGTGGCAGCAATGATCGTCTAGCAGGAAGGTTAAAGACGGATGCAAAGTGCGGGCAAGGTTTTAGGAAGAACGATTGCAACAATTGGGATAATTATCACTTTTTATAGCAAGAGAACTTCGCATCGAAGATGTTAATGCATTGCAGGCCTCCAAAGCTCTTCGAAACTGTTCGGTGAGAGTCTAGAAACAATAACACCAGCCATTGGTTTCAGCATTAACCCTTTGTACTCTAGTGACTCATTTATGAGTATTTTTTAAAAACACAGAAGATTCTAATGAAATGGCTCACACTGTAGCATTTTATCAATTTCTACACTGACTGATCTTCAGAGAAATAAATGCAATATTCTGCCACGAGAAATTATAACCTATGACACCTCTATAATACAATGAAACTACCCAAGTCCATTCAGTAATGATTTTTTCTACCATTGTCACTACTTTCCTCCTCAGATTCATTTTTCTGAGATTCTTAGACTCCATGTTCAGGTTCGAGCTGTGGGGTCGGGTTAGGACAACGTGGCAGACCGCAACAGAACTTGATAGACCTTGGCAGACCTTGGGTTGCCGTCTCGTAACAAGCCGTCCCGCTACGGACATACTCCAAGTTGTGTTAAGGTCTGTTACGTTCCGTCACGTTTTGTTGCGTTCTCTCCGATCTACTATGGCACATTTAAGTAGGTCAATCTCGCCGTGGCTGCCGTGGGAATTTTTTTGACTGTTTAAAAATCTGTCCCAGCGATCACGGCAACCATGGTGAGCTACGTTTGTCGACCCCGTTCCCCTACGTTGTATTACGGTCACCCCGTTTTGTCCACCGTGGCCGAAATCGTGACTGCCGTGGCCGCCGGGGACATAGTGTAAACGTAGCATTACGAAAATGCTGCAGATACGAGAATTTGTAACCATGCATTTTTGTGGATGTTGTATTATACGAGATTTTGTCCTTATAAATCGAAATGTCAGCACAGGTAACGTGGATACATCACATGCAGCTTACACGTCTCAAAAGGATCAAAACTACCTTTGGTTACCTTTTTATCCGTTTAATTAAAATGCAACTTGTCTTTATTGAGTTTCGAAAATTGGCAAAATGTCGTATCTGCAATATCAGGTTACAAAATCTCATATATTTTTTTAAAGTATCACAATATGCTAATTACATAAAACTCTGCATAGGTATTACTTGTACCCGTTAAATAAACCTAAAATATGCTTTCAGTCTGAATCTCACACGAATATAACAAAAAGCAAACAAATAAGAAGTTTTTTGTCTCTCCTGTAAAATTTACTAAAGTGCATGTACGAGGTTATGTAAAAGAACCAACGATATGATGTACGTATCTCGTTGTCTGTCCAGCCCTCTGTATGTCCATCTATCTTTCTGTCGTCTGTCTTTTTGTATGCCTGTCTGTCTATCTATCTTTGTATGTATGTAACACCCTTAAATAAATGTAAAAATAAAGCGTATGTAACTCTCACCTTTACCCAAGTATCTCTTCCCTTGAAACTCAGTTGCATACATTTGATTGTAAAACAATGGATACAGTTAATTGCCCAGTTTCGAATCACTTTTACCTCAAGGCGGATTCCAAATATTTGTTCAGAGGAAATAAGATTTCGGCTTTACTGTTGCAAAGCACTATCCTTCCCCTAAATAATAAAAATCAGTTTGTTCCACTCGAACTCTGCTACGAGCCATACAATTTCTTTAAAGTAGACCACCAATTTTCTCGCTTCCTGGTCATTTTCCTAGTTTCGAATCACTTCTGCAATTCTAAAAAACAATACCTTCTGATTGTTGTTCAAAATAAATTGACACTGATTCACAATTAATCTCCAATCAAAAGTTAATCAGCTCATTGAACAGAAAGGACACTTTCGGGTCTGTGTTTTATTTATTGACAAATGATACATTATTTAAGAGTAGATTCTAGTTGTCAGAGAATAAGCAATAAATCCTATTATGAATGATCATGTATTCCAATTTTTAGGATATTTGTTGTAATAAACTCTAGGGTCTAGAATAAATGTAAGGAAAGTAGCTGTTTATTACAATTATGACAGGTCTGTTTATGACCCCTGTAGTAGCCTGTAGCCAGCTTAGTCTACACCTCGCCTGGTTACCTTTTCATCCAGGCATGAAAATAACAGACAGTCAGTTCACCCTATAAATATTAACCCTTAAAACACCAGCAAAACACATGCATCTGGAAATGTCATTAGCTTACATTATTGACATTGTAATCTGGGTCCACCACTGTCGAAGAGACTTCTAAAATCTATCACAGATAACAGAGCAGACTAATTTTGTTGTGATTTGCGCTTTAAGAATTAAACATGATAAAACTTTTTCCTGTTAACCCATTTAAACCGATTGGAATGTCCAACTATTATAAATTGGGCCTGCCCATTCCTGTTAAAGGGTTGTTTTCTGGTATTTTCATTTTTGTTCCATTTATAATAGAAAAGTTGATAAACAAACAGTGGAGACCATGATCAGTTTCCACATTCTACAATGTCTTATTTAGATCTGCACTGATTGCATATGTCCCAGAAAAAGACTTGTATGGGTTTATATGTGCATGAATCCAAATGATTGAATTAATATTTTTTCCAGGATATATAAAAAATTTACTTTTAATTTGTTTTGTTTGTGTTTAACGTCCCACCAACAGTCATATGGAGACGGGGCCACGGCTTAAAGTCTCATCCGACAGACAGGTTCGATTCCCAGATTCGAACCTGCGACCCCTGGTTTACAAGACAAGCGGTTTATCCACTACACCACAGCGGCTCTGATGCATTTAACACACGTTTCAGCAGGACAGACGTTAATTCGGTTTGGATTTGGGTCCAAACTGTTTTAAAGGTGACCTGCAGACCACTACTGTAAGCGCATTGTTTACTGTCGTCGCCCTGGGCCCTGTCACCTGTTAAACTAACGCTCACGATAGTAAACATTAAAGTCATTATGAATCTTGTCATGTCATCTTGGTCACCACGGTTTGCTAATATACCCGTTCATGGGATTTCCAGTCTAAAAAGGGTTAAGGGTAAAAGTCAACAATGAAACCTTTTTGTCAGCCATGCGAAAATCTAACTTTAAAATAGAACTACAAAGGCTCAAACCAGCTTGCACTTTGATAACTTGTGTCAATAATACTGTATGCTGCTTAAGATTTAAGTCTGATCTTTGATCCCCGCAAAGTGGAATGTCGGAATGTCCAATGGATTGTTGCGGGTGAAAATTGTCAAATAATATAATTATTATATATACTTTTCTGATAACTGTAACCGGTGCAGACACACTCTTATGAGACTGTACCCGCGCTTCAGATATACACTGTTAAGCATTAAGGAGGTGCTTTGGTTGAATGGATTATTTCTTAATATATCTCAATAAAAATGTATTCTATTCTCGTGCTTGTCAGGTTGGATCCAGACCAGGTCCGACATCTTTATTGGACATGATCTGGATCCAAACTGTTTGCAAAGGTTATCATCATATATGTGGCTATATCACTACATAATTATGCATGCATTGTTAAAAAAACAAGCTTTTTAAAATGAATAGTTAATGTTCGAATACATTCATGTTTTATGTGGACAGAATGAAAGACAAAAAAGAGATAAAAATATTCAAATGAAATTATGCAAAATATCAAAATTATGAAATTCATTCTATTTATGGACTCTACTACGGTACATGTAACATGTGTGTTATACAGGTATTGAACTTCATTGAGCACAAGTTCTCAGGTACCTCTTGGTCAGAATGCCTAGTGCACATGGGCCTCAAAGTTTAGTGCACATGGGTCGCAGATGAAAGTCAAAGTATTGAGCACACCTCTCTCTTGCGCAGTGCACATGGGATGCACTTTATGTCAAGTTTTCTCTGGCTTCACTGCACAAATATCCAACTGTATACCTCTCAGGTATACATGATTTCGGTTCCCCCACTATCATTCTCGGGTGTGTGTAGCTAGTTTAGTGTTCTTGTCACGCTGCTGGTAACCTTTATTAAGAACATGCAGAGTTTTTATGCCCCCAAAGGAACTTTGGGAGGCATATAGTAATCGCACTGTCCGTCCGTCCGTCAGTCCGTCAGTCCGTCCGTCCGTCCGTCAGTCCGTCCGTCCCGCTTTCGTGTCCGGTCCATATCTCCTATATTCTTTGAGGTAGGAATTCCAAATTTGGTGTGTGGATACATCTTGGGATGGCGGAGTGTCGCGTACCATTTTCGGGTCACTGTGACCTTGACCTTGACCTCTGACCTAGTTTTTAGAAAAATCGTGTCCGGAGCATATCTCTTATATTATTTGAGGTAGGAATCTCAAATTTGGTGTGTGGATGCATCTTGGGATGACGAAGTGTCGCGTTCCATAATTGGGTCACTGTGACCTTGAACTTGACCTCTGACCTAGTTTCTTGAAAACTGCATTGAGTCTGGTGTATATCTCCTATATTCTTTGAGATAGGAATTCCAAATTTGGTGTGTAAATGCATCTTTGGATGACGGGGTGTCACATGCCATTTTTGGGTCACTGTGACCTTGACCTCTGACCTAGTTTTAAGAATTATTGTGTCCAGAGCATATCTCTTATATTCTTTGAGTTAGGAATTCCAAATTTGGTGTGTGGATGCATCTTGGGATAGCGGAGTGTCATGTACCATTTTCGGGTCACTGTTACCTTGACCTCTGACCTAGTTTTTAGAATAATCTTGTCCATAGCATATCTCTTATATTATTTGAGGTAGGAATCTCAAATTTAGTGTGTGGATGCATCTTGGGATGACGAAGTGTCGGGTACCATAATTGGGTCACTGTGACCTTGACCTTGACCTCTGACCTAGTTTTTAGAATAATCTTGTCCATAGCATATCTCTTTAATTATTTGAGGTAGGAATCTCAAATTTGGTGTGTGGATGCATCTTGGGATGACGAAGTGTCGCGTACCATAATTGGGTCACTGTGACCTTGAACTTGACCTCTGACCTAGTTTCTTGAAAACTACATTGAGTCTGGTGCATGTCTCCTATATTCTTTGAGATAGGAACCCCAATTTTGGTGTGTAAATACATCTTGGGATGACAGGGTGTCACATACCATTTTTGGGTCACTGTGACCTTGACCTCTGACCTAGTTTTAAGAATTATTGTGTCCCGAGCATATCTCATATATTCCTTGAGTTAGGAATTCCAATTTTGGTGTATGGATGCATCTTGGCATAGGGGAGTGTCATGTACCATTTTCGGGTCACTGTGACCTTGACCTCTGACCTAGTTTTTAGAATAATCATGTCCAGAGCGTATCTCTTATATTATTTGAGGTAGGAATCTCAAATTTGGTGTGTGGATGCATCTTGGGATGACGAAGTGTCACTTACCATAATTTAGTCACTGTGACTTTGAACTTGACCTCTGACCTAGTTTCTAGAAACTGGTGCATATCTCCTATATTCTTTGAAATAGGAATTCCAAATTTGGTATGTAAATGCATCTTGGGATGCCTGAGTGTCACAAACTATTTTTGGGTCACTGTGACCTTGACCTCTGACCTAGTTTTCAAGAATTATTGTGTCCAGAGCATATCTCCTATATTATTTGATGTAGGAATCCCAAATTTGGGGTGGAGATTCCTCTTGGGATGGCGGAGTGGTGCATACAATTTTGAGTCATTTTGACCTTGACATTGACTTCTGGCTTCATTTCTAGGTTTTTCTTGCTATATTATAGCTATCTTTCCTCAAATGTGTCTTGTGCTAGACCAATTCCTTTGGGGGCATTCGTCACGTGTTTGTGACATTTCTTGTTTCATCCAACAAATAATGCTGGTATTGCCTATATTCGTACAAATGTGCAGTTTACAATGATAGTTTCGAATCCAAGATATGACCTTGGGATCAAAGATCAAGTCAACCATACTTAATTCTGTCTCCTCGGTATAAGTGGGCCTTGGTGGTTGTCAAATGGCAAGATAACATAACTACAGATACCACTTTGTTGTTTCTCGATCAATGACTGATCTGCCAGAGCAGCATTTTTCATCTGCTTTGCAAACATTTTCTGTCGAGTTCTGACCAGTAAAGGGTCGTGCCTGATCTAGATAAAAGATATATATGCCACACTGATGTTATTGCTAAAAGAATCTTTGAAAAGATTAATTCAGAAAAAAATCAGCTTATGACAAACTATGCAAACATACCTAGAAAGCAAGTTGTTAACCTTAAAGTGCCCATCACTTCAATCGAAGTCTGTTTTGTCGTCTGCTGAAATGTTTTAGAATCCTCTAATAAACAGTGTACATCCAGATCAGACTCTCCTGTAGCAGTCTGATCTAGGTCCACACTGTTTGCCACTTTACTTAAAGTATTCAATAAGGTTAGCACATATATGCAGCAGATGACTTTAGTAGACGACATTTCCAGATGCATTTTTGGAGACACTTTAAGGGTTAATAACAGTTTGATTTGTGATTTTTTAATAGAGGAAAACTCACCGACTCCCCTCGACCTTGCATTACAAGACGATTTCACACAGACGACGAGTGAATATCTTCAGTTTTTAGGTGCACAGTTATCACAGAAAGCCACGGTAAATTAATTACTTGCTATGCTTCCATCACAGAAAGCCATGATAAATTCATTACTGGCTATGCTTTTATCACAGAATGTCGGGTTTAATTCATCATTTAATATGCCTTTATCACAGATATCCATGGTAAATCAATCACTTGCTATGCTTTTATCGCAGGAGGCCATGGTAATTGATTATTTGCTATGCTTTTATCACAGAAAGCCATGGTAAATTAATTAGTTGCTATGCTTTTATCACAGAAAGCCATGGTAAATTAATTATTTGCTATGCTTTTATCACAGAAAGCCATGGTAAATTAATTACTTGCTAAGCTTTTATCGCAGAAATCCACGGTAAATTAATTACTACCTATGCTTTATCACAGAAAGCCACGGATAATTGATTACTTGCTTTGCTTTATCACAGAAAGCCATTGTAAAGTAATTACTTCCTATGCTTTATCACAGAAAGCCATGTTAAATCAATTACTTCCTATGCTTTATCACAGAAAGCCAAGGTAATTAATTACATGGTATGCTTTATCACAGAAAGCCACGGTAAATTAATTACTTGCTTTGCTTTATCACAGAAAGCCATTGTAAATTAATTATGCCCTATGCTTTATCACAGAAAGCATGGTAAATTAATTACTTACTTAGCTTTTATCACAGAAAGCCATGGTATATTAATCACTCGCTATGCTTTTATCACAGAAAGCCATGGTAAATTAGTTACTTGCTGAGCTTTTATCGCAGAAATTCACGTTAAATTAATTACTTCCTTGCTTTATCACAGAAAGCCATGGTAAATTAATTACTTCCTATGCTTTATCACAGAAAGCATGGTAAATAAATTACTTACTTAGCTTTTATCACAGAAAGCCATGGTAAATTAATCACTCGCTATGCTTTTATCACAGAAAGCCATGGTAAATTAGTTACTTTCTGAGATTTTATCGCAGAAATTCACGGTAAATTAATTACTTTCTATGCTTATCACAGAAAGCCATGGTAAATTAATTACTTGCTTTGCTTTATCACAGAAAGCCATCGTAAAGTAATTACTTCCTATGCTTTATCACAGAAAGCCATGTTAAATCAATTACTTCCTATGCTTTATCACAGAAAGCCAAGGTAATTAATCACATGGTATGCTTTTTCACAGAAAGCCACGGTAAATTAATTACTTGCTTTGCTTTATCACAGAAAGCCATTGTAAATTAATTACGTGCTTTGCTTTTATCACAGAAAGGTATGGCAAATTAATCCCTTGCTATGCTTTTATCACAGAAAGCCATGGTAAATTAATCACTCGCTATGCTTTTATCACAGAAAGCCATGGTAAATTAGTTACTTGCTGAGCTTTTATCGCAGAAATTCACGGTAAATTAATTACTTCCTATGCTTTATCACAGAAAGCCATGGTAAATTAATTACTTCCTATGCTTTATCACAGAAAGCATGGTAAATAAAATACTTACTTAGCTTTTATCACAGAAAGCCATGTTAACATGGTAAATTAGTTACTTTCTGAGCTTTTATCGCAGAAATTCACGGTAAATTAATTACTTCCTATGCTTATCACAGAAAGCCATGGTAAATTTTACTTCCTATGCTTTATCACAGAAAGCATGGTAAACTAATTACTTACTTAGCTTTTATCACAGAAAGCCATGGTAAATTAATCACTCGCTATGCTTTTATCACAGAAAGGTATGGTAAATTATTTACTTGCTTTGCTTTTATCACAGAAAGGTATGGCAAATTAATCCCTTGCTATGCTTTTATCACAGAAAGCCATGGTAAATTAATTACTTGGTATGCTTTTATCAAAGAAATCCATGGTAAATTAATAACTTGCTATGCTTTAATCACAGAAATCCATGGTAAATTAGTTACTTGCTATGCTTTTATCACAGGAAGCCACTGTTATTTAATTACTTGCTATGCTTTTATATCAGGAAGCCACGGTAAATTAATTACTTGCTATGCTTTTATCACAAAAAACCTTGGTAAAATTAAAAATTGTTATTCTTTTATCACAGGAAGCCACTGTTATTTGATAACTTGCTATGGCTTTATCGCAGGAAGCCATGGTATATTAATAACTTGCTATGCTTATTTCACAGAAAGGCATGGTTAATTAATCACTTGCTTTGCCTTTATCACAGAAAGTCATGGTAAATTATTTACTTGTTATGTTTTATCACAGAAAGCCACAGTAAATCAATCATTTTCTATACTTTAAGCAGGTGAGTGAAATACGATACAATTTTCCACTTGTATTCATGTTTACAACCAGCTTCCATTTTAATATTGTTAACACTGAAGGACTCTAAAAACGCAAAAATGTTGTTGTTTTTTTCACCTAGAACATTTTTAGTCTTCTTAACAGGTAAGATTGGCTGGTAATCTAAGAATACTGCTTATTGATTTTCAAAGCATGTAGATTACGGCACGTCTGAACTTCGATACTAATTTCTCCAATCTGCGTTGATGCTGCTGTTAGTTTTGGCCATCCCTACGTCCCCACCCCTTGATGTGAACGCTTTCAACGCTAGTGGTGAAACTATGTCAGGATGCCAAGATGGTAGAATTTCATTTTATTGCAACAATTTAGATCTTCTTCCACCTAAACCTAAATTCACTTTTAGACACTTGAAGAGAGGGATCCAGGAATTCCATAGGAAGTTTGTTTTGGCCCCCGCTGATAAGGCTGCTAACAATGTTGTGGTCGTTTGAAAAAGATACTATATTAACACCCTAAAGCAAGAACTTAGCACTGCAAAAACATATGAGCATAACAGGCTTGATGAGGCGTCAATCGTTGATAGCCATCGATGCCATATGGCAGCTAAGTTTGGGTTGTTTGTTGATGAGGACCACAGCAAGCTTCCTACGTTATACTGGTAACCTAAACTTCATAAACGGCCCTATAAGTCGCGTTTTATTGCTAATTCTAGTGCATGTACAACTACTGAGTTGTCTATTCTTTTGACGTCTTGCCTCACTGCAATTAAAAACCATGTCATTAAATATTGCACAACAGTTTATGAAAGAAATGGTAAAAAATTAATTTTGGTCTATTAAAAATTCAGGTGAAATTCTTAATAAATTGAAGTCTAGAGGTTTTCTAGCATCTGGATTGTCTACATATGATTTCTCTACTCTCTATACTACATTGCCTCATTATCTAATAAAAGAAAAACTAACAGAATTAATTGAACAAACATTTAACAGAGAGGGCTCACTTTATTTGGCTTGTAATGATAAAAATGCCTTTTTTACTTCTGAACAACCTAAACGATATAAATTGTGGGCATGTCAGAGAATGTGTGATGTGCTCCATTATCTTTTGGACAATATATTTATAAGATTTGGCTCAAACCTTATAGACAAATTGTCGGTATTCCAATGGGTACTAATTGTGCTCCTCTTGTTGCAGATTTGTTTTTGTTTTGTTATGAGATAGACTTTATGTTGTCTCTGTCAGACAATAACTAAGCTGATATAATTGAAGCTTTTAACTCTACCTCCAGATATTTAGATGACTTGCTTAATATTGATAATCCTTATTTTGAACAAATGGTAGGTCTGATATATCCCACTGAACTTCAGTTAAATAAGGCGAATTCTTCTGATACTGAAGCTCCGTTTTTGGACTTGAACTTGTCAATAACAAATGGCATAGTTTCTTCTAAAATTTATGATAAACGTGATGATTTTAATTTTGAAATAGTAAATTTCCCATTTCTTGACGGAGATGTTCCTCGCTCTCCTTCCTATGGTGTATATATTTCTCAGCTTATTCGTTTTGCTAGAGTGTGTTCAAATGTTGATTACTTCAACAACAGAAACTTATTTTTAACTGCTAAATTATTAAAACAAGGTTATAGATATAATAAAATTCGAAAAGCATTTTCTAAATTCTACCACAGACACTCAGAGTTAATTGTTAAATACAACATTGGGTTAAAAACTCTTCTGCAACAAGGCATTTCAGAACCTATATTTTATGGTGATCTAGTCTATAAATTCAAACGAAAAACCTAATTTTAGTGATCAATTCGAAAAGATAGTAAAACGTTATATAAGGGTTGGATATAACTTGGATATCATGTGACAGTCTGCATGCCTAGTTTTAAACCCAATCACGGTTTATAGCTATGGTTTCCTCTTAAATTGCACGACGGTGGGTCAGGCCTCAGACTCTATGACGGCTCTGACGTAAAGCTTTAACCGGTGGGTTGGTGCCTGATGCTTATCTGTAGCTGGACCCACCGTGGCTCAACTTGAGGTTTTCTTTAGCTCTGACTATCTGTGAGTCATGAGCCCTTTTCTTTGTTTCATCATGGTGTAGTAATTTGATTAGAGTGTTTTTCCATGATGATACATTGCATTAGTTAGATGGCCTCCATGCGAGCTGAACATTTCTTGTACTTCAACAACAGCAGAATCTAGGGCAAAGATTTGGTACCAGTAAAATGCATTTAAGCCCCCTGGTAGCTTAGGCTTCTGTCCGTTCTAAGGCGGTGGTTCTGTTGTTGTTGACTTTTTGTTTATTGTTACTCCCATGGTTGGAGTCTGTAATTGTTCTACGTTTTGTTGTACGTTACTTTATGTCCGTTCTAGTATTGCACTCATCTTGATGGGGAAGAGAGAGCTGATTGCTTTGCTTGGTTTGTCTTCATGGTGTCTCGTGATGGTTGAGCGGCTCTTCCTCGCGGTGGCTTGGGGTTGTCTGCAGTTTGTGATTGTGGTATTTCCTGATCATACTCACTTACTATTTTCATGTTGAAGCTAACACTGCAACCTGTTGGCTTTAGGTTGGCAGCCAATCAATGAACAGTCTCAGATCCGTAGCCATTCAGTCACCTATTAATTGCGGATCAGTCACGCAAGCTTTCAGCAGCAGTCAGCGACTGATCAGAGACTTTTAGAAAACCTTTCCGTCGAGTCCATGATCAGTTGCAGTGTTTATGCACAAAAGAGTGACCACGACTGATTTTGATTGCCGACCGCTTTGCGACCTTGTTGCAACCTTTGTAATACAACACCCCCATTTTAGGGCTCATTAACCTTCATTGGGCTCGAGTAGAAAATCTAAGCCACGTTTTAAAAAGTGCTGCTCTATCTAATGACTCATATAGATATCTAACCGACCATTTATTTGAAAGCAGTCATTTTTAATAATCTTTACAATGTAAAGTTGACCAACTATTTGTATTCTGTGGCTCTTCGTCGTGGTGTCATACATTGGTCTGCAGTTAGTGGTTGTGGTATTATCTGACCATACTCACTCTTGGACTCAACAGCTTAGGCCCTCGGCCAGAGTTTGAAATCAAGGACAATGTAAGATTTTTTTAATACTTATTTTCTCAAATTGAATAATATAGAGATCACACATGTGCTTTCATGCATTTACATTTGCCAGGTCCGGAGAAAGCTGTTCAAATATCTCCTTAGATACGAGGCAAATGTTAATGCAATGAAACGAACATGTGTGTTTGTTTTTCTTGCATATTTTACCTGATTTCATCAAAAGGACCACTGAAAACACTGCTAAAATACAATTTGTCTTTCAACGTTTTTTTTTCAAACAAAAGGGCGCTAGCGTTTAACTTTCGAAAGTCATAACGTCGTCATAATGATCATTCGGGACAGCAACACTTTCCTGTGTAATGTTAGACAGTCAATGGCTCGTTTTCAGTATAATCAAATTAAAACCCATGTTCAAACAGCACGCGAATCTCATGATCTGAACATATATTTTCGTTCATTTGACAACGGCTTTGCGTAACAAATGTTATGCAAGAATTTGTTTTTAAACAGCATGTTTTATTTAAGGCTGGCTTTCTTTCTGTGACGTCAGACCTCATGGTTCAAGACCCAAGAAGAAACAAAAAGTCAGAATTTATGACAATTTTTTTTTAAAAAAAAAAGTGCTGTTCTATTTGTCTAATTCATGCAGACATCTTACCAACCATATATTATTAGAAACTATTCATATTTTGACAATTAGAACCTTTAATGGCTGGGCATGACTTCCATTGACCAGCTTCAGACACTGAGGTCCATTTCCCAGGGTTAGACTAGAGGAAAAAATCTAGGATATCTTAATTAGTCGGTTTTTTATAACGTTTTGAGCAACTGTTACAGTTAGGGCTTACTTTCTCTCTGTGACTTGGGACTCTAGGGTTTATGGCCCAGATTAGGGCTAGGCATCTTGTTAACCATCTATTATAAAGCATTTATTCTTGGACAATTGATACCATTCATAACTGGCTTTCATTCCTCAGAAACTTGACCCCAAAATCTAGGATTTTTTTATAGAATTAGTCGTATTTGAAAAACAAGTATTATTTAGGGCTGAGTTTCTCTCTATTAGTTCGAAACTTAGGGTTCATGACACAGAGTGGGGCTAGAGGTCAAACTCTATGATATCTTTAAAAAGTGTTGTATATTGTTCTGTCTTATGTGCTGTCTTACAAACAATTTTTAGAAAGGATTAACACTTGGTCAAGTATTACTTTCCATGGAAGGGCAAAAAATACGAGGGGGTTCATTTAATTCTGTCACCAATACGCCTCCATACCACATGGCTGTAAAAACTAGTGGAAATTGCAATTAATTTCAGGGGGAGTGGTTTCGAATAATGGAACGAAATTTTGTTTGAATCCCTTCTCTCTTTCAAAAGCTATTGGAAAGTTCAAACATGCACAGTCGTAATACACTGGCTAAAATAGTACGGGTTGAATGAAAACTCAAGCAAGTTTTGAAATAAGAGTCGCATTAATCTGAACATTTAAGGTTCACAGACATATAATGAATTGTGTCAGATAGATAGAACATCTGCGGCGTCCAAAACGTTAGCTTTCAGCTGGTGCAAGAAATTTCAAAATGGTTTCACTAACCGAAAAGAATGTTCACGGCCTGGTCAGCCCAAAAACTATTGTTAGCAATGTTAATATTGCTGCTGTGGCAGGCCTGACTAGACAAGACGCTAGGCTGGCAGTGCCATTTTCAGTGTCTGCAGGGTGTGTCCAAAAAGTCTACTTATCTGCATTCAGAGCCTGGAATTTAAGACTAGAAATTGAGTTTCTGGCCCAGAAAATATGCACACTCTAGGTTTACTTCTTTAGTGCATTCTTTGCGTTTTTAATTCTGATTGGGCAATTTCTCAAGTTTAAGTGCCAAAGCTCGACAAGTTACTGGCAATTTATATAAGAAAAATGTGGTTTTAAGAATAATAATAAAAAAAAAACATTAGAAAAGCTAATATGCAACCGATCTAAGAGGCTAGTGCCTTATTCATGACAATACATGTGCCTTCAAGCGTAAACTTTGAAACTATTAGAGGGTCACTGATGAAGCCTAAATGGCAGAAACTAGCTAGTCTGGCCCAGAAAATATGCACACTCTGGTTTCAGTTCTTTGGTGCAGTCTTTGCTTCCAAAGAATAACCTTTTAAGGACATATTTGACTTCACTACAGCTGGTGACTGGGACTGTGTGGCGGCGGTAGAACGTCTCCCTGCCCTTCACTATAGTGTAGATTTTATTTTCTTGTCCTTTGAGATCATGGGTTTTATTGTGGAACTTTGAAACTATTAGAGGGTCACTGATGAAGCCTAAATGGCAGAAACTAGCTAGTCTGGCCCAGAAAATATGCACACTCTGGTTTCAGTTCTTTGGTGCAGTCTTTGCTTCCAAAGGATAACCTTTTAAGAACATATTTGACTTCACTACAGCTGGTGACTGGGACTGTGTGGCGACGGTAGAACGTCTCCCTGCCCTTCACTATAGTGTAGATTTTATTTTCTTGTCCTTTGGGATCATGGGTTTCATTGTGAAACTTTGAAACTATAAGGGGGTCACTGATGAAGCCTAAATGGCAGAAACTAGCTAGTCTGGCCCAGAAAATATGCACACTCTGGTTTCAGTTCTTTGGTGCAGTCTTTGCTTCCAAAGGATAACCTTTTAAGAACATATTGTTCAGGATTTCCTGGAAACGGAAACTGTGGTACAGCTTCATGATCCATCATATTCACCAGACTTGAGTCCCTGTGACCTTTACCTGCTTACTCATTGAAAAACACAATCTCTGCAGACGTCCGTATTAGCCCAAAACTGCTCCTGTCAGTGCCATTTTCAATGTCTGCAGTGTGTGCCCAAAAAGTCTACTTATCTGCATTCAGAGTCTGGAAATTAAGACTAGAAATTGAGTTTCTGTCAAGTGAGAACACATCAACCTGTTGAAATGAGTGAAATATGGATAAGTCCTACAATTGGCCTTGCAAAACCCCAGTGACACAATTAAATGAACGTCCCTCGTAGCGTTGGGCTAGAGACCAAAATCTAAGATATCATATTTTATAGAATCATTCGTATTAGAACACCATGTTTCATTTAGTGCTACCCTTCTCTCTGTGACTTTGGACCTTAGGGTTCGTGACCCATTTTGGAGCTATAGGTCAAAATTAAAGACACCTTTAAAATGAGCCAGTTCATGAGATTTCCAACAATGTGGCATTTTGACTTGTGTAGACTGGGACGAGCCTCTGCAGCCTCCTTTTAAGCTTAGAAACTCCAAAAGGTGTTCAGTCAGTAGCTTAACAATCATAAAATACTCAAGCGACTAGCAAAGGCTATGATCAGACTGCACATATGTGCATGCTGATCTGAGGCTTTGCTGGTCGCACATATCACATTGTTGGAAATCTCATGCACTGGCTCAAATGTTTTATTTTTCTGGCTTATGCAGATATCTTTCTAACAATATATTTAAAAGCATTACTTACTAGCTATGACTAGTTTCACTCAACGGTTTCAGACGATTCGACATGTGCCCAAAGGCCGGGGGGGTTATAATCTAGGATATACATGTATTTGGATATTTTAATCAGCTGTATTTGAACAACATGTACTATTTATGGTTGACATTTGCTCTGTGATTTCCAAATTTATGGTATATAGCTTCAGGGTGGGTCTAGAGGTCAAACTCTAGCTCTAAATGAAGAAAAGTGTATCAGCCACGGGTATACGTGACTCTCCTGACACATTTATTACATAGTTGAGAAACATCTGGTTGAAGAAATGTTGTTTTTAAAGTACCTTAACTAT
Source organism: Loripinus fragilis (assembly GCA_964019695.1). NCBI lineage: Eukaryota > Metazoa > Mollusca > Bivalvia > Lucinida > Lucinidae > Loripinus > Loripinus fragilis. Next base: position 25,204,057 of record OZ026518.1, read on the forward strand.
CATTCAAAACATATTGCTTGTAATTTCATAGCCTGAACCGGTTGGATATTTCGTCAACCTCCAAATGATGCTTTGGCAATCATCTTAAAAAATTGCTAAAATATAAAAAAAATAAGGGAGTATGACCAAACAATGGCAT
>OZ026518.1:25204218-25267211 GCA_964019695.1 Loripinus fragilis
CGAGTTACATTAACATTAAGTTATATTAAGATTGTCTCATCAGACTGATACTCCATATGAAATTTAAGTTGAATCTTTTTATTGGCTTCTGAGAAAAATATGTTACTATTACTATGCTGGTTTCAGAGCCAACTAAAAACAAATATACTTAAGGACTTTAAAAATGCATCAGCCAGATTAACGCCTTTATTCACAAACCCTGAGAATGTCAGTGAGATAATTGTTATTGCATATCATAGTCTGACCAGCTTGTAGTGTGTCCTAGAAATTTCATGGATGTAAATTTATTTTGAGGTATTGAAAAAGTATCCGTTTTAAGACAGGGGTGGTAAATTTTGAAGGACACGTATTCAGCTGAAAGTTAACACGCGTTAGTTTTGATTCCTGACTCAACAGATTTGCGTCCTTTGCTTCTTTCACGATAGCACATTCATCATTGAACGATTAGAAATGAATTGACAGATCGATATGCTCAAAATTACACCCCCTTAAAGATAACGACATACCCCACCCACCCTTATAACTATAGTCTAGTAATAAAATTCAACGTCTTGGGCCTTTCAAAGTTTCGATTTTTTACGTCCGGTTTTACTGGAAGAGGCTAAGGGCGTACACAAAATGACAAATTATGCATAAATAACGCTTTCATCACGTGTCTTTTGTATTGTGCAAGTGACTTTTATGTAATTTTTAAGACATTCTCGATCACATGACAGCAGATCTCCTGTCATGATTTACATCAAAACGTCTTCCCCACATGACTGCCAGTGTATGTAATCAATGTCAGCAATGAAAGCGTGCATAAAAGTTAACTTATGGAGATGTTTCTAAAAAGGAGCTATAAATTGATGTTCTAATTTGACGTTTATTTTCGAAATATTGAAGTTATCAATTACTTTTAATTAGAAAAAGTCTATAAACTCTTTTGGTAATATAGTGTCATACACGCCACAGTTTAAACATTAAACTAATCAAAAAGCTTCTTTTAACTGTGCAGAAAGGTGCTGGATGTTATATGTACCTTTGTGACGTCACCAGCAGCGTCGCGTGATAGTGCAGTCAAATTAACGACTGATTCATACCAATTCTGGGTTGCACATTAAAACCTGTGCGTAACTTTTCAATCGCATATACGGTTTGCAAGAAAAGGTGCAAAAATATGGTGATGCGTTTTCAAAGTCCTCTAGTATATATACTGATAAACATTACTAAACAGATAACAGAAACATAAGTTGGAGAAACCTAGATTTATGCCTGCTTTGTCGAATTTTCGCAAGCATTTGATTCAATCAGGAGAGAAGCTGCATAAATTAGGGGTAAATAGTAATGTATATGCATTATACGAGGGTCATCCAAAATGTTCTGACTATAACACCATAAAACAAAACTGTTTTCTCTCTGATGTGTTTCATTAAACTTCACATATATTATTTAGAATATAGGTAACTGAATCACAAGTCCAAATATTTTCCATGTTGCAATCGCAACGGTTGCTAGGCAACTAAGGAACACAGGGTAAAGAGTCATGGACAGGACACTATATGCAGTACACATGCCCAAATTTCTACGAAATTATAGACTCCTTTTTAAAATTTTTATATAGATAAATATAGACATTATGCGTGTTAATTTTGAACGTCATAGATAATGATATTGGTTGCAACTATGGTGTCAGCAGTGTTTTGAATATGCTATATCACCGATTTTGCAAGAAATATTTTCTGTGAAAGTGGGTTGTACTTATAGTGTATTATATTTGGTATAAAACATTTATTGAAAGTTATTATTTTCTATGTGTTTAAGAAGACATAGAGCAGATATATCGAAACATGTGTCTATTAATATACAAGTGTGTCGTTATTGCTTATATAAGTGTTCAAATATACAATTTTATAATTAGCCCTTAAAGTGAGGCAAAAATCTGATTTCTTGTTATTGCCTAGCAATCAAGAACGTTCAGAGCAACTACGTTAATGTCATTGTGATTTTTGCTTTAATGGGCCAATTGTACATCCAGACAACATCATCAACCACTAATATAACTTTACAAAGATGCATACTGCATCTTTAACTAACTCTACTCCCAACAAAAATCAGTCAAAACGTGAACTTTCGTGGCTATGGCCTCTCAGTGTTGTTTACAAATTTGTATAGCATCGGATCAGGTTATGATAAAAAAAACATATTTCAAACAGGAGTAGGCAACACCTATGGCCACATGCAATGGGTAAAAGAAATCTCATTTCAATAAGTTTCTGAGATATGAAGTCATTGTCAGAACTTATTGGATAACCCACGTACCACTGAATTTTGTATTCGAAAAGATAATTTCAAATCAAACCCAATAGCAAGCAACAAATGAGTTAAATAGAGAGATAGTTTAAGCAACACTCGTTTTATCAATTGCATAAATGATTTAGGGGCATATGTAAATGAAAGATTTAAGCATAGTCTTATATAGGGAAAAAATGGTAAAATATTCTTGTCTGAAACCACAAGGACTAAAGCCTTAAATTGATATCTGGTATATAGCATCACCTAGTGGACCACTACCAAGTTTGTTCAAATTATGCCCCTAGGGCCAAAGATATGCCTGCCCCAGGGGGTCACATAGGCTTATATGAAATTAACTTTTTCAGAATATGGCCATGTTACATATCAAATTAAAGGTAATGAAGCATACAATTACATGCTAGCAAATGTTTTGCCCTTACACACATCCTTGCCCCTGGGGGATCAAAATGTATTTTTTTTTCTTTTCTGTAAGTAGTCATGTTGCATGTCCAATTAAACGTAGAACACAATGCAAGCAAATATTCTGCCCTTTTATACACCCACGGCCCCCAGATGGGGTCAAAAGATTTGTTTCTGAAGAAGGTTATGTTGCATATCAAATTAAACTGAAGACTTGCACACCCCTGATATTTTGGGCTGGGTAAAAAGGTCAGACTTTGAAATTGTGCAGATAAATATGTTTTGATTAAACTTAGTGACTGGGTAGTCTTTGCTTACGGTCTGAGTGATACCCAAGATGGACTAAGGTGTTTGAGAAATGGGATTTATATTTTATTGTTAACATCCTCTCTTTGTGACAAGAACTCAGGGTCCATGGGCCCTCTTGTTAGAGTTATATACTTTAATGACCCCATATAAATGTATTAGGAAACAAAGAGCTATATTTGCATTAAGGGCCTATGTTGCCCCCCCCCCCCCCCAATAAGCAAATACTGTTTTTCACCCATTTCTCCTTTTTTGCTTTATTAGAACAATAGCCCAAGTGTAAAAGACTGGTATTTAAATTTTGACTCTTGCAGTTGCTATGATAACAGAGAGAGACGCTGAAATATGCAGAAAAAGGGAAAAGTCCATTTTTGGAACTAATTTGAGTCTTTTGACAGAGAAAATCAACAAAGAACACTAGCAATTTTAACAGATGATAAAAACTGTCACGGCTCACAACATATTAAAAGTTTCTTTTTAAATAATCGGTCTCTCAAAGCCTCATATTAGGTCCCAAATGGCATTTTCATATCTTGGCGGCCAGTTTTGCTACTATAGCAATAAGTACCAGACTTTTATGCTTAGAGGACAGAAAATGAGTTGAATCATTTAGGGGAGGCTGATTATCATGGTGCTTGGGTAATTTGGTGGTTTCCCTTACATTGTAGTAGCAAATGTTAGTACAAAGCCCAAGGTAAGCAAACAGATTCCCCGAAAAATTCCTTTGTTTAACATGGCAAACTGGACAGGTTTCCAAGCTACATCGCTGAAAAGAAAGCTGAAATCCTAAATAACCTCTATCAGCGATCATGGAAATTATCTGGACCGCGTTTGAAACTGTTCTTCAAAAGGGTATTTCAGAATTTTTCCCAACCAAGAAAACTGGTGCAAAAAAGGCTTGCCCTGGCTGATACATGAAATTAAAAGGCTGATCAGATAAAAGGACAGCCCTTATAAAAAACAGAAGATGGGAGGGTCAATCGACAGACATCGCTTTAAGCAGGTGAAACACCTTGTCCAATCAAAAATTAAAGCAGCTTATAACAACTACATCCAAAATATACTCAGCTTGAACGAGGGAGGGGATGGTAATATCGAAAAAAATCAGGATCTATTTTTTAAAAAAAAAAAAACTCTTCTCTCTGACAGGATACACAGGGGTGTCTCACCTCTTAAGGATTCTAGCATAAACACAACTTCCTACCTGAACAGGGAAAAGCAAATATCCTTAACAGACGATTCCAGTCCGTCTTCTCCCAATGATCAACTTTAAAGCTTGGCCAGATCTGTATTGATAAACTCCAACTCTATTTCAATCAACACCTACCTGACAAATTTATTTGCAACTAACCCCAAATCCCTAACATTTGCATAAATCTAAATGACATCACTCAACTACTTTCAAACTTACAACCCGATAAAGCAGCTGACCTTGATGAAATCCGACCTATTGTACTAAAGGAACTTAGATCTGACATAACCCCTATTATCCAGCTCAAATTTGAAAGATCACTAGCTATTAGCGTGGACCAAGGCAAACGCAAGTCCAATCTTTAAAAAGGGTGATAAAAGTGACCCAGCTAATTATAGGTCCATCACTTTGACATGTATACTATGCAAAGTGATAGAGCATATACTTGCATCAAATCTCACCAAACACCTCAACAAGCACAACACATTATACGATCTTCAACATGGATTCAGACAGAACAAATCATGTGAGGCCCAGTTAATCCAGCTTGTTGAAGACCTAGGAAGACAGCTCATACAAGGTAAACAGACAGGCCTAGTACTTTTAGACTTTAGTAAAGCTTTCGACAAGATATCACCTAAAATTTACTTTTTAAACTCTCCCAACATTGGGTTAAAGATTAGAACTTTACTTTTGGGTCGAACCCAGGGCGTGGTGCTGGATGGGGAGAGTTCCTCCGATGTACCAGTGACATCTGGTGTGCCGTATGGTTCTGTCCTTGGACCTCTCCTTTTCCTGCTCTACATCAATGGCCTGCCGCAAAACATCCAATCACAGGTACTTGACAGTAAACTCGCACAAGAAGATGCAAACACACTCCAGGCTGACTTTGACACATTACAGGAATAGGAACTAACCTGGGGTTTGGAGTTCAACCCAGGTAAGTGCCAAGTATGCGCATTACAAAGTCAAGGGTACCACCCCAATCCCAATATACCCTTCATGGTCAGATTCTGGAATCACTAGACATTGCTAAGTATCTTGGTGTTACCATATCTTAAGACCTAAATGGGAATAAACATATTAACAATATTACTGGTAAGGCAAATAGAACCCTTGGATTTATAAAAAGAAATGTTCAAACTAAAATTGACTCTGTAAAAGAACTAGCAATTAAAACCCTAGTGCGACCACAGGTGGAGTATGCCTCAACCATTTGGAGTCCTTATACCAAACAAAACACCCAAAAGATTCAAATGATCCAAAGACGAGCCAGATGTGTCAAAAACAACTACTCCACGTATGACAGTATCTCAATAATGCTTTATAATCTTGGACGGCGATCCCTTAAAAATAGACGCATTGATTCCCACCTGTTCATATTCCACCGAATTATTTATAGTTATGTAGCAATACAAATACCAACATATTTTGAGACAAGGTTGGCAATCGACCGGTCAATATGCATATTGACCAGACCAGTGGTCATTACTGGTTTTAACCGGTCATTACTGGTCGATTGGTGGTCAATTGGTTGATCGAAAAAACTTTGTTGATATGAAGATACTTTGCATTATTTATCCCCCATTTTACTGAACTCTATAAAGACTGAAAGTAGTTTAATATAAGATAATAACCTGAGGTTTAACTGAAAATGTTTTGCTTTATTTAGTTGATTTTGCTTAAAAAAGTATTAATAGTTAATAAGCTGTAAAATAAACAAATCTGAAATGTCAATAGTTTTAGATCTTCAGTCAAAATCATTACCACAACTTTCAGTCTTGAAAAGCAAATTCAAGTAGTGAAAATATATAAATGTTAAAACTAGCTTTTTTATAGAAATTTGAAAAAAATCAAGGACTTATTAAATGAGAGAAAGTAAAAAAAATTCAATGCTTCAAATTGATCATCAAAGAGGTCATCATGTACAAATAAACGATGCTGTATAAGTTAAAATTCAAATTGGTTTAATTGGCTTCTTACCTGAAAAGACAAAGGTTTGAAAACTATAAAGAATACACTTCATGTTAAACAATATATCAAGGAGTTATTTTTTCTTTAGATACCCTAGAACACTCAAAACTGTCAAAATACCGGGCATGTCTCTCAGACTGAAGAAGGTGTGTCCATTTTATAATACTTATCCAATCATTGAGCTTAAAATGTATTGGCTAATTCAGTGGCATCTGTGTGTCTATAGAGGTGTGAAAGTGCAGTCATTCAGTTTTCTGCTATTATCAGTTAATAATTAACCAAGTGTCATAAACTAATAAACTTATTGTCTAAAAATGGAGCAAAAAGACCCTGTATGGTTATTCTATTCTGCCTTTGATGATGCAAGAAAAACTAGTGTTAGGTGCATGGACTGTAATGCAGAACTCAGTGCTAAGGTCTTGAGATGGAAATTTCACCATTAAAAGTGCCCTTGGCAGAGACAAAACAGTAGTTTTTTTTCTTTTTTCAATATATAGAACATAAAACCTGTACAAATATCTAAATCCACCAAAAACGTCCCTTAGACTTTTCAATCGACCACTCAAATTCGTATTGACCAGTATTGAAAGTAAGTAATGGTGCAAAGATCAGGAATCGATACAATCAAGTACCACACCTGACCCAGGATACCAATGGGAAAGTGACAAACTCACAGAAGACACCACAAACGAGAGCCAAGAGGTCAGCCCTTTCCCAGCAGGTGACCACAAAGCACATATAAACAGACGCGCACAAAACATAGCAAACACAAGACAGAACAAAAACATAAAAGATCCACAAAAGAAGTACCGCCTTGGAACGGTCAGTAAAATATTTTACTGGAGGGCTTAAACCGGTTTAACGGCGCAAACCTCACCCTTAATTCAGATGTGGATCAAGACACATAGATATTTGGTTTGCATGAAAGACCCCTAACTTATCAATGCATCATCTCCTAAAACATATAAATCAATATATAACAAGGAGATAAAGCAAGGATAAGGACTCAACAGTAAATTAAACTGAATACCGGAGCAAAAGAAATCCAACAGGTAAACCCCGGTGGGCCCGACAAACAGCCAAAGCATCAGGCCCCTACCATCTTATCAATAGATAAGTCTTTAAGTCGGAACCATCATAGAGTCTGAAGTCCGACCCACCGGCGTGCAATTTAAGAGGAAAGCAAAGTTGCCAACCGTGATTGGGTTGACTACCAAGCATGCAGTCTGTTGCAATACATTAATGTTATAGCCAATCTTTTTATAATGGGAAATTATTTTAATGAACTGCGCTGAAAAATTATTAGAGCCAACAATCTTCTTCAACTTATACATCAAATCACCATAGAAATCAGGTTCCGAAAGTCCTTGGCGCAAGACCACTTTTTGGCATATTGACCGTGGGTGGTTTCGACCGCCCAACCTTGTTTTGAGAACCCCGTCACATGCACTCTCTCTCTCCTATAGACAGATCCACACCCATGTAGTTAACTACCAGCAGTCGTTTTACCCAGCAACACTTGTTCCATGGAATAAACTCCCCTCAGAGCATTTCTCATGGATGATCTTGAGGACTTCTAAGAAGGAGTCAGCAAGATCAACCATCAGTCCACTGTTTTAATCTGCTCTTAAACCTCATCCTGCTCTAACACTATGAGTTTTTATTCTTATCTTACTATTTTACTTTAACACTTGCTAGAATCTAGCTTTTGTTCTTGCACTGACAGCGCAACTGCACATAACACTCGAGAAAGGGTGCTGCATGACGTAAAGATAGGTGGTCTGGGTTGTTTCCACGGGGAACAAGACCATTCACCAACAAGACATTTCACTGAAAGAATTAAAGATAAAGATCAAGAAGCCTTATATAACGTCGCTTATAATATAACAGACAACACTAGCTCACGATCTATTCTGCGACATAACAATTATATCTTTAACAGATACTTACCTGCCTTACTCTATCTTCATAGCACGACCCCTTTTTATGCCAACGTCAGCAAGGGAGCTGCTAGTACCATTTTTACACCTTTGGTATGGTGCGGCCGTGGGATTCGAACCCAAGACCTCCCGTTCCGAAAGGGGACGCTCTACCAACTGCTCTATCAAGGCGGTAGGAGACGTAGGGTCTGTAAAGGTCTATAGTACCAAGTCAAAGTTTGACTCAGTTCAATCAGAGATTTCCTGTGAAACATCCCTGTCTGTTATTGATCAGATTGTATGATAAGCGAACAGAAAACGGTAATGAGGAGTTTTATGGCCCCAGAGAAGAGGGTCAGGGCAAATTATATACCAGCTACATAATAGTAGGTAGATATACAAGCAACTGTGCACCTTAATATAGTTTCAAATGGACATTCGTTTTATATCATACTAATTAAATGATCGTTGAAATTAAGGCAGTGAGTATTATATACAAATGTACAATATGAAGTCAATATTATATGCAATATATGAAGTTTGTCGATTCCTTCGGCGAACTGTCTTAAACTCTGTCGGTGAACTGTCTTCAAATGCTAGTCGGTGACCTGTCTTGTCAGTGAATTGTCTCGATTCCCTTCCGGTATTTAGTAGGACCCAAAATGGCGGGGGAAATTGCTCTAAAATTAAATTTGCAGATCAAGAAAGAAACGCTTGCCACTTTACAAGCGGCGTTTGTAAAGCTTAATGAGGTTGTAATAACTCCTTTGCAAATCAGCAACGCAAATGCAGCCGACAGAAATGTCGGATTTTCCTTTTGCGATGCCTATTGTGAAGTGACAGAACTGAAAGATGAGCAATACAAGTTTGGAGGTCTGTTTATCAACGGAATTAAAATTCTGAAAGCTTATTTAAGAAAATCGCCAGTTTTACCCAAATTGCCAAAAGATGTAGAAGCTCTTGAAAGACTACTAAATTGTCTTGAAGAAGGTAAGTTTGCATACAGAATGTCGGGCATGATCTGGGTCAAAATTGTTTGAAAAGGTTATCAGCAGATGACCATTTCATGTAAATGTTTAACACAATGTTCAAATATCCAGGAATCTCATAACTCCGTTCACCTTAAAGTTTAATTGGCTAGCAGCTGTGAATCACACATCGGTGCTTTACTAAACAAGAACAGCTAAAAGATCAAAGTATGAGTAACAAAAATCAGAAAATGTCCAGCTTCACAATTTTGATTTGTTTACAAACTAGCCTGTTAAATATAGGTCATCGGGAAGCGCAACTGAGGTCATCAATATCCCATAACTCCATTCACTTGAGGTTTGAGGTATTCCAAAATCTGTTACAGTCACATGCCACATTGGGCATCAACTGTAGATATGCATAACTCGCTTATGGTCATGTGACTTTGTTGACAGGACCAGACGCCAACAACTGGATAACTTTTTTTGTAAATGTTTAGAGCTTGTGTGGTCAAAAATACAATGTAGCATTTGAATTAGTGAAATATTGACATTTTGATCATTTATAAGGTAAGTTTCATTGAAAAACCTGTTTTTCCAACATATTTCTGTCTTAACAACTAAAGCAGAATGTTAACTTCCAGAATCCTTGATCAGGGATGTCAAGCACGTGAATAAAAGGAAGTGAACGGAGTTATGAGACTGAACGGAGTTATGAGTAAGGGGGATATATCGGTTCAACTCAACACAGGATTCTATCAGGAACACACTGCGCATGAGGTCTATCACACCTCCTTCCCCAGAACAATCCGGGAATGGTACGAATCCGGGTCGTTTCGCCCCAGATCCAGTTCGCCCCCTAGACGTTTCGCCCCAGCGGCGTTTCGCCCCAGGTCGATTCGCCCCTGGTCGTTTCGCCCCCGTAGTCGTTTCGCCCCTAGTTGATTCGCCCCAAGAAGAAAAATCAACCTATTTTGTCGAAATATATGTAAATAGTTAGTGCAAATATATTTGCAATGCTTTACGCCAGTAGTAATGTAGTTTAACGGTTAAAATCTGCAACACTTTTGGGTCGGTAAAGATTATGTGCACGTTTTTTCGCATAAAGCTATTGTGCCAGTTCAGGAGAATTTAATACTTATCGCATACATGCGAGTATACCTAAAGTAATATCAATACTATTACCTCTCAAGTCAAAGATGTTTTCTGATATAACTAAAGCTAGGTCTAATTTTTGGCCATAGTCTCCATCTCAATACATACGTTTTATGTGCGATCAACATGGACTCTGTAGATGAGTTTATGTTATTGTATCAAATGCTTTATGGTTTAGGTAGAATTTCCTAGGGTTTTGAGGTCTGAAAATTATTAGTTCTCGTCATGTAGACCATTTTAGCTATCGCACATGCCGGTATTAATATCGCACAATCCGTTTTCCACATTTTAAAGATATTACAAACATAAAAATTATTTGAAATTAATTACATTCATTTCACCTAACTAAAGCAATATCATAATTTGCAATTATGACAAAGCATGCTGAAGACATTACATGGCAAAAGTGTTTCCATGTCTCTTTCCAATGGGTCAAACGGATAACGATAACTATGCACGAATAATGACAAGATAACACTTTTCATCTATCAACTCTTCACTAATTGCAAACAATCAAACAAACAAACAAACATCACAGACGACAATTAGGCCGTCTATCCTTTGACCTACGGTGGTCATTAATTTCGACAAGACTGCAAAATTTTACCGGCAGGCCGATAGTGGTATGAGATTGGATGCTGGCTGAGTTAGCCCAATGCCCACCCACTTCCAAGTTAGCACGTAAAATAGTACTACTGTCGGCCCGCCAGGGAAACTCTATTCGAATGGCGTTTCACTGGCGGACCGATAGTCGCATGAGATCGGATGCTGGCTGGGTTCCTTATGTTTTCAGCCAATGCGTGGTATTATTATCCGTACCAAACACTTATTGAGATTAGAACTTGATGCGCGGAAATTGCAGTAAAATGCTACGTAATGTGTATATTAATATGAAACCTGCTAGATCCTGCTTGGAGCGAAGTGGGTTACAGTGTTATACAGTTGTAAAATTGTGTTGGTTGTGAAATATACAAACAGGAGCTCTGTGGGCAAAGGCTCCGTCCAGTCTGCGCGTGTGCTTTTTTTGTTTGATTTGATTCTTTACGTCCCATCAACAATCTTTCAGTTAAACAGGGACGGGTCTTCCTGGGTTGAACCAGTACTAAGCTAGGATAAATGTGTCTAGCTCAAGGACCAAAACGCAGTGACGCCTGTGAGGCTGGAATCCCCGGCCCCTCGGTCTCAAATCAAGCACTCTAACACTGAGCCACTGCGCTCCCCTGTGCGTGTGTACAGGTTGGTCAAAGCCTTCGTTGATCAAGTATGATCAGATAAAAAACGTACATTCACCGACGAAGTCAAAGACGTCGCGTCAGATGTTGGTGTTAATTTGTGTAACGTCAAAAGTTGTTTAAACACGTCAAACAATGAGATTTTCACAGATAAGAGAGGCGATCTTCCTTGCGTTAATATTTCTAAGCACACATGCCCAGTTGTAAAATGATCAGATGAAAAGTTTGTTTTGGTTTATATATAAGTATTTAAGTTTTTAAAGGTTTTATTAATACATGTTCCCCAGTAGAATTACGAAAAGTAGGGTATACCCAGGTAAGCACAATTATTTTCAGTAGTAAATGCGATTGGTCGGTCGGTGCTTATTAACTACATAAATCTATTCTCGTTGCAGTAGACTTCAATGGACAGACGGACGGACAGACAGGGTGATTATAGGTCTTAACGATATCTTCGCTGCATGCACCTTTGCACGTTTTATATTAAAATGCGTTTGGTACTTGTCGCATTGTCTGGAAACTAGGACTCGCGACTCGGGAAAGTCTGTGTAATGGTACAGGCTCGTCAGAGTAATGTATGAATGTAGATGATAAATAGCTGTAGAATTGAGTCCTCTATAACCTCTCGATACATGTATGTCAGCATCCACAGTTTCACGAGGCTTTTGCGTATATATGCATGCGATAATGACCAAAATATCGCCAAGGGTTAGTGTTGGCCCAAACAAACATGTAGACACGAATGAATGAAAACAACAAAGAAATTAATTTATTTGAGATTCGAGCACGTCACGTTTGAGTTTCAGACACACCCTTTTCATCGTATGGCTTCCAATGAGTTGACTATTAGTAATACCTAGCAATATGATGTACAGTCTCGGGACATGTAGTTGTTTGCCACTTTGCGACGTCGCCGCTTGAAACAAGACCTTTCTAGAATTTTGTAAAAAAAATACTATGACAAGCTTAATGGGTTAAATTTTATAAAACTTACAGGGATGAAGAGCAAATAGAGAGCAGCAATATACAATAAATGATTAAAATAATTACTCTTTTGGTTCTCAAGTAGAACGCATTTAAAAGTGAATGTTAATTTTAAAACATCACTATTCCCGTAGACGCTTACGTTGACGTCACCGAAAACTGTCAATTTAATTTGTGTTTGCGTTTAAATTACTACCATACGGAAACAACAGAAATCGAGAAGCTACAATAAAAATGTTTATTGCGTTTATCAATTTGCTTTCATTTGGTACTTTTTTCAAAATTGTAGCTTCTATAGTTTTTGGACAATAATTTTTTGCAAAACATCTGGAAGTACATCGATTTAAGCGGCAACGTCACTGGGTGGAGAGTGGGTATGTCCTGTGGCTGTATATATACACAGGAGTTTAAAGTTTGGTCCTTACATTACATGTATATGCCTCATAACCAAAAGCTTAAATGTCATCATTACATAATGACATTATGAGCTTTCGGTTTATGGGCTATAGGAGTGAATAAGGATCGAATTTCAAGCTCCTGTGATATATTTCCTGAATATTCCTGAAAACAGGGGTAAAGGTCACTGAATATACAGATTTTTCGAATTAATTCTGGCCAGTGACCTATTTTATATTACTTTATATAGGACAGTGTCCTACAAGACTATGCCAATGCATCAGTATATACATGTAAGTATATAAGTTTTAAGAAAATTTGGCATTTACGCATATTATAACGCTAAAATGTTAACGTTTTTACGACGCGATTAGCAAAGTAAAAAAAAAACGGCGTCTGTGACATTTTTGCTAGACAAAGCATTTTAGCGATATTTTATTCAATATCTAACAATTTCTCTTAATTCAAAAACAGCATAAAATATATGAAAAACGCATTTACATATTTTATTTATACGGAAATAAGTTTGAAGAAACATCTTTTCATTTAGTATTGAATTAATGTCTCATATTTCCGAAGACGCCATTTGCGTGAGTGTGACATTTTTGCTAGACATAGCAAAATAACAAATTTTTGCTCTAAATATGGAAAAAATCAAGAATAAAGCCAAATTTTAATTCTATTTTGAAAACGCATTTTTGTGATATACTTCGAATTTCAAAAACACGAGGCACTAAAAAGTAATACATCAACATAAATACACAGACCACATGTTTTCAACGTTTTCTTTAAATCTCTACACGTTCCGTTTCTTTGCTTGGTTGGCTATTTCTGGTTAGTTTGCCGATTAACGCCAATTTCGCGCATGTCATCGTGAGGATAAGCACAAAAAGTAGCTATGCGGGGAAAATTACAAGATTTTATGCATTATTAGTTAAAACTTTTGGATTTAGAAACACTCCGCCAAACGATTCCTGTTACGTCTCTACATGCAAAAAATCGGCAATTTATACGGAGCATGTTAGCGATAACTTTTTCTTTGTATCTTAATTTGTCTTTCGTTTTTCATCAATGTAAAATATAATTAATAACCTTTTATTTGATGTTTAGTTTGTAAAAATGCTATAGGAGCAGTCTGATCTGGGTCCACACTGTTTGCCATAGAGGCTTCTTAAACATTTCAGCAGACGAGTAAGGCAGACGACTTTTGTTGCGATTGGCGCATTAAGGGTTAAAACATTTTAAAAATAAACCCGGCTTGGTTCTTTAATTTAGAAAGTCCATGTGAGTCTCTCATCATGCAGTCTCATCTGAGTCTTCGCTACTTGATACTTAAAAGTCTCCAAATTTGCATTTCGTTTTGCCGTCTGCTGACTTATTTTGAAATGGATACTAATATTTTAGTGCTAGTTGAAAAAAAACACTTCGTGCTATCAAAACAGACCTATGTCCAAAATTCAAAGCTTTGTGTATACGAGCAGCGAAGATCCTGCGGAGCCGTCATTATATATAAAGGTCTAGGATATTGGAACAGGCAGATCAGAAACTCCACTAATCGCAGCCTCACTGGTCGTAATTTATAGTGTTTTTTAAATATTTGAACAGGCTGGTCCGAATCTCTCCTTATTGCAGATAGCGAAACTGTATGTGTTGATTTGGTCGTTTAAGCAGGCTATTCCGAACATCGACCCATACGGAGAATGTAATTTGGGAACTGGCCACAGTTGGCCTGAACCACATCTGATCCCATATACTATCACGGATGTATACTACCTGGATTGGACACATATCATTTTTCACCAATATTATTGCCTACGCGTAAATTGGGTACAATCTGCCATTTTGAAAATGGTGGAAATCAGAATTTTACAGAGGCATTTGTCACTTTAATTGTGACAATGTAAAGAGTTCAATGAGTGTAATTCTTTAAATTCCTGAACGTTAATATAGTTGTCCTAAAAAATTCCTTGTAGAATATCGTTATTTTGCGAACTTAGGTTGCAGAGACGATATGAAAAAGAGGTAAAATGATAAACATCCGATTTTACCACCGAAATTGTCGGTTCTAAAGCTAATTAATGTGAGTAATTTGGATATACTTGACACTTGATACATGAAGTGCACATATTTCCTGAATGGAATATTGAATTTTTTAGCAAAAAACAATTTAAAACCATTCAGTTTAGCTGCTGGCAAATTCGTCTTTTTTCGTATTTTCACATAACAAAATGGCGGAAATGTCAGAAACCTAAACATTGCCTCAGGAATTTAAACGCATTTTAGAGTTTAAAAGCGTGAAAACATCTTTAATAATAAACGATGCTTTGTCAACCATAGATACACTTCATTTAATTCCCTTTGTTTAACAATTAACTAGGGAGTTGGTAGGGTGTCTATGAGCAGTAATTATTTCCGCATTAACCGGGTATCCGCATTATTATTATCTCTTCAACCAAATCGGCTAATTTTTAAGTGAGACAATAAATTAATAGCCAATTAACAGATTTATGTCACAAGAATTTAACAAAAGATACCAAATTTCTATTTAAATCACACTATTAAACCCATTTACGCACAATAGAATTTCCCACTCCAGTCATTTGGACCAGTCCATTTTCGTTTTAAGGGGTGTTAGGTGGCATTTTTCATTTTTATTCGAATTTTCATAGAACATTCTGAAAGCAAACAGTGGATACCCTGATCAGACGCTGTGTTCTGCTGTGTCTGCACGGTTTGCCTATGTCTCACAAAAAGGACGCTAGACTTATATGAAAAGAGTTTTTGCCTTCTTCCTTTGTTTTCCATGTCCGCGTAGTGTAGGAAAACCTGATGCGTGTTACTTTTTTTCTTGGGTATTTTTTCTCGAGAACACTAGCTTGTTTGGTATCAAATTGTAGCTGGATGAATTCTCAGTTTATTGGCATTAAATTTACTGTACTACCGTTTCCCCCAAGTTGCTGGAACATTAGGAAAAAGTATCCTAACACGTATGGATCTCGATATTTGTAAAGTGGTCAGTCAAATTATCGGCTTTACCTGTATTTCGACGCGGCAATCATCGGGAAACAATTACTAGCAAATCTATAGCAGTTTCCTATCCAGGTAGTATACATCCGTGATACTATGTATGGCTTGTTAGGACCTAGAATTACCAACTCTCCGTCTATCATGCTCTACCCTGCCCCTTTTTTTGACGCAGGTACGAGTTGACTTGTGGTAGGTACGAGTTGACCAAAGGTCAGGTACGAGTTGACCAAAAATGGGTACGAGTTGGCTAGGAACCTACTGAAGCGTGTTCATCGTTAAAATTAAATTATTATCATATAATAATGCTTTAAATACCTTGATGAAGTGTATAACAGCTTAAAGGGATTACAAAAAGTGGGGCGAACGACTACGGTAAAAAGTGGGGCGAAACGACTAGGGTTTGGGGGCGAAACGACTAGGGTGTAGGGGCGAAACGTCTAGGCATCAAATTTGGGGCGAAACGACCAGGGGCGAAACGACCAGGGGCGAACTGGTCTTGGGGCGAAACGACTTGTTACCAATGGTACAAACTACCAAACAGTGTCACCTCAGCGCCCACCGTGGATGGCTTCTGTGCCTGCCTGTACACCAGGCTCGGCCCAGCCTAAACCATGGCCAGCTACCATTTTCATCATACCTGTAAATAGTTTTATGGTTCTATCGACTGTTCTGGGACATTGTTTTTACCCGCCGTGCTCATGTCCCGCTGGACCATTAACGTTCTTAGATGATCACGGTCCAATATATGGAAGAAGAAGAAGCTTGTCATGACCTTTAAAGTGTCAAACAGTCTGGACCCTGATAAGGCCTGGACAGAATGTGGGGCCTGATCTGGGTCCAAACTGTTTGCAAAGAGTTATCAGCAGATGACAATCTCATGTAAATGCTTAACGCAAAGTTAAAATATATCGATTCAACTTCAGCTCATCATAACCTTTAAAGTGTCAAACAGTCCCCAAACTGTTTGCAAATGGTTATCACAGATAACAATGTCATGTAAATGTTTAATGCAAAGTTAAAATATATTGGTTCATCTTCAGCTTGTCATAAGTGAAGCCCTCCCAGGGAGAGGGGGGGGGTACCGTACACCAAACGAGTAATTACCATTCGCCACTAGTCACGGTGGAGGTGACCTAGAGTGACGCACGGTGTCGCCACGGTGACGACACGTTGACATCCACCAACAGAACGAGACTGGTGACCGTTTCACGGTGGATCCGATAATAGCCACGGTGTCGCAGCGTGTATTTTATTGCACTGTTATATAAACATTACACTCGCGCTTAACAGGTGAGGACACGTTTAAAATGTCGAAAACGATCAGTAGCATAGCGCAGGCTTTTCACGGTAATGTGCTAGTTTTAATAGAAAAGCTTTGAAAATCAGCGCTATTGGTCCAGATTTTCTCCCCATGAAGTATGCCGACACCTGCACGTGAAACAGAAGCGTACGTGACAAAATTCACATCGCATTTCGCCAGCTTTTTACCTTTGACATGCGATCATTTTGAGCACCGATTATGAATTGAGGTACAATAAACATTACTTTTATTTCGAAGTTATAAGTTGTCTTTTTCTTCTCAACATAACACAACCATATTTTGAGGAAACTCGTTAGCGACGCATTGCAGAGGCAATTCTAACCCCTCTGTTTAGCAAACAATGTTGACCCAGATGAAACGCTATTTGATGCAAGACTCCTCGGCTTTGAAATTAAGTTAAGATTTAAAGCATTTCTGTCATACCGGACTATCAAATTAGACTAGATACCTAATATCTTTTTTAATATTTCTTTTCCCTATGCTTCGCTTGTGCGAGAAGTGAAAGGTCTAGTGTGGAAAATAACTTTAGGATCATGCCCAAACCACATGCACGATGCACGTTTAAGACCATATACAATTCCTAAAGACCGGAATAAAATTGAAGAGGAGTTACGCTCACAAATAAATATACATTATATCCGAGATTGGCAGAAGTTAAAAGTTCACAAGTTGAAAAAAGTGAAAAAATAATTTGACGATAATGGACCAAACCATTGCACATCCTCAGTCCATGGACTAAACATCTGTGAAGTTTCAAAAAGATTGTACTAAACCTGTAAGGGGGTGGGGGGGGGGTTGCGCTCATTAAGTTACAGCACCCCTCATTTCACCAACGGACAAACTCATTTTAATCCTCTCATTTGATAAACGTCGGGAGACAATTAAAAATCTCCCTACCGTGAACAATCGATGTTGGTTTTCATTGCATGTTCGAGCAGGAAAAGCTCTAGCGAGTCTGTCCATTTGAGCAGTCTCGCCAGTGCTTTTGCTATTCCCATTCAAAACGTAAGTGCATTTAGAAGACGTTGACACGCAACCAATGTTGGTCTTTATTGCACTTAGTGCGAGCAAAACAAAGCCTAAACGAGTCTGCCCAGTCTCGCTGTATAGAGCAAAACGCATTCAAAACATTTAGAAGACGCAGACACGAAATCGACGCTGTTGTCGTTGCTTCTGCAAAAGCTCAGACGTGTGCGCATTTGCGCACGCTTGGCAGAACCTTAGCTACTCAGTAATTTAATAGACTTAGGGTCCTGATTATAATTTGTTACTCTGATATAGTGTTCCGTGAGTTAATTTACAGATTCGACAGGCCACAAAAAAACGTGCAAAATTATCCATTACATGAAGCAGCATGGGCGGATCCAGAGGGGGGGGGGGGCAGGGGGTCCGGACCCCCTCTGAAAAATCACAAAAATATAAGGTTTCTTAGCAATGCTGGTCCGGATCCCCTGAAAAATCACAAATCTATCAAGCCAGCATTTAATTTTGTGCACTCATTGGCCCGCCAGTGAAACGGCGTTTCGCTGGCGGGCCGATGATGGCCCGCTGATAGTGGTATTTTGATCCTCTCATCAACTAAAAAACCTTTGTCAAAGTTGGACCCCCTCGGACAAAACGTTCTGGATCCGTACATGAGCAGTACATGTCACGATATTTAAACCATACTTTTCTTTTCTTACGTATATCTACACTAACATAACCATAGTTTAGGAACTCGTTAGAACCGCACATCCAATGCGATTCTAGTAACGAATACCACCAACAGAAAAACAACAACACTGGAGATCCACTGACATGTGATGTACCTCTTATGTACATAATGTATATGTTGACATCTGCACGTGAAACGGGAAGCTGCCAGGATTCGAGCTTTGGCACGACGCAGATAATATTAGCGGATGTTTTGAGTGTGATTCCAGTTCAAACATGTGTTTTGGGTGCTCAAAGAACCGTCTCATCGGAACGGTGAGACGGTTCTTTTGAGTACCCAAGACGAGTGTTTGTTGTTAAGAAACCAAGTTATATGTCATTTACGCATTCTTATCTGGAGGTCTGGTTACTTCTTTCGTGTACTTTCTCCAAGATAATATTGCAATGAAGACAGCGGACCGTCGAAGGTCATTGTTTAAAATTCTGAAATCTTTTTTGTAAGCCAATTCTGATGCGTAGACGCATCTGCATAAGCATGCTATGTTGTCGTTTGGTGTACTGGTCAAAGACTTGCTCGGGAGATTTATGTATATTTCGCAGATGGGGTTATTTATTCTTCCGACGTATATGCACAGCTATCTAGTGGGACTAGAGATATTTTTGTCACTTCCTTCCCTTCACACACGTCGACCTCTATGAGACGACGTGCATCGAAGATTTTAGACGCCCTGCTTCAAGGTCAAGAATAGAGCAGAAGTTTATTTCAGTCTGTACATCTGCGCTGTGTGACGTGAACCCCCGTCTGTCGAATACTTATTTTTAAAAGTCGTGTAACGATGTCAAATCTTTTTAATTTTGTTCAGGTTTCGCTGTCCCTTAAAGCGCCAGCGAAAAAAAATGCTTCTGAAGAAGTAGTCTGCTCCAGTCGTCTTATGCATATAATGTAGGCAAACAGTGTGGACCCAATTCGGCTGCTGATAGCCTTTGCAAACAAGTTGGACCCAGATCAGGTCCGACGAAAAGTGGGGCCTGATCTGGATCCAAACTGTTTGACACTTTTATGGAATTCCTGAAATCAGCAGACGACACTGTCCATCATTCAATCACGGCATTTTGTCACGTATGTCATTTATACACAAGGGCGATTTCGGCTTTGAAGTGGACAAAGAATGTTTCAAATTTTGACATCAAAGGTCATGCCAAACTTATTTCTGCATGTTGTGAGCACTCATGCCTCTCCAAGGCGATTCTTCCGAGCAGACTCAACAAGTAACTCGGAGGCACATTGGATATGCGGCAATCTAAAACGTTAATACTATTGACGAACGTAGATAAAAAAAAATTGTTAGTGGCAGAGTTTTAGATTGCAGTTTGTCGCCAGACTATGGCAGTCGAAAACACTGTTTCTAGCGATTTTTGATCGGCGTTCATGCGCGGATCCAGGGGGGTCCAACTTTGACAACTTTTTTTAAGTTGATGAGGGGAGAAGAGAGCAATAAGTGGGCCACCAACGACCGCCAGCGAAACGCCACATGGCCCAACATTAAATGCTGGCTCTGTACATTTGTACCTTTGTGATTTTCAGGGGATCCGGACCAGTATTTCTTTGGAAACCCTATATTTTTGTGAATTTTCAACAGGGGGGGGTCCAGATCCCCTGTCTCCGATGGCGTTCGTCAATTGTTAAGCTGCCTATCCGGTGTTGGGGGTACACACAATTTGGTCGTTGTATATTGATCGTCAAATTGGTGGACAATTTAAAACGTCAGTGAGTCGAAATTACGGAAATTACGGATTTAATTAGTAAATCATTTTCAGGTAAGAAGATAACTTTGTTCACCAACATCAACGAAATGACGTACAGCCGGGGGGGGGGGGGGGGGGGGGGGGGGGGGGTCAAGGCACAACTGACAAAAAAGTTCTGACATTTTTATATGTATTTTAGTCCAACTTAGTTTGCGGTGTACTTCAAGAGAACTATGTTTCCAAGGTTACAGGGGGTGGGGCCATGCATTCATAAGCAACTCGTGAGCCTTCGCAGACCTGACGTTATAAACAAACCCACCAAACAAACTGAATACGCATATCACCAATTAAAACCGCTTATACTAACCCTCTTACCCTCTCCCCACATCGGACAACGCATAATTTATCACAATTGCAACAGATAAGGCTCAGATGGGCCAGCGCACTCGCGCAATTGTATGGATATAAACTTTTGGCGCACAACTCCAAAAAGGGGGATGTTTTGAAAATGTTAAGATTCTCGCTTGTCACTGTAGCTGAACTGACTCGTTTTGGAAACTTCAAAGATAAATTTTCTCGCATTTTTTCGTTTCTGGGCCAAAGCATGTATTTTGGGTACTCAAAAGAACCATCTCGATGAGAGGGTTCTTTTGAGCGCCCAAAACTCATGAACTAATGGATGCTGTAAAAGGTAAGAATGCATATAATAACCATCTATGTAACCTTTCTTCAATTAAAAAAATACAGCTTTTACTGATTTTAGGGAGGAGTTTGTTAACAGAATTAGAGAAAACGATAAAAGAAAATAAAGATTCTCAGAAAGGCCTGTTTTGGGTGGGTAGGTAGGAGCACGGCAAACCAACATTTTTTTCAGGTCGGCCTATTTTGATTGCTCTTACGCATCAATAAAAAAAACACCAACGTCTTCTAAATGTACTTATAGCGACTGCGCATTCGCTGCAAATCGCCGTCTATCCTCTAAATGTATAGTTATGTTTTTAATGTGAGGAGCTAAGGCTCTAACGAGACTGCGCATTTGCGCAGACTCGCCTGAGCTATTGCTGCTCGCACATGCAATAAGAAAATCACCAACGATTGCATGATTACGTCCACTAAACGATTATGTTTCATGCTGAGTAGCACAGGCTAGGCGAGGCATATGCACTCGATCAGTTCGCCTTATTTTTTTTATTGACGTACGTGTTTTTAAACGTATACCCAATAACGTAATCACCAGCATGAGGGGATATCCGGACCCCTTGAAAAATCGCAAAATATAGGGTTCAGTCTATCTGCAATACTGGATCCCCTGAAACATCACAAATCTACCAAGTCAGCGTTCGATGATGGTCCGCCATAATGTTTGTAATTATTGTATATGTATTATCTATTTGAGAAATAAATATGTTTAAACCAAGCAATGATTTTCTACAATTGAAGAGCAGTTCCTTGGGGTATGGAAAAACACTTTTACCACATTAGGTGAACTCCCTTGAGTTTTACTATTTTTATCACGCACGTGCGTAAATTGTGTAATGGGTGCTACGCCAATGATGGTATTTGGATCCTCTCCTGTCATCAACTAAAAAACCTTCTTTCTGGATCCGCGAATGACCAGTGCGCATATATGTGCGCTTCGTCACGTAGACAATATTTTATACACGCTCGCGCAGCAGACAATTTGTGAGCTCGTGTCTACAAGGGAGGGGTTCATTGTCACCCTCTGACTCGGGGAGTGGGGCTATCAGATGGTATGAAAAAATACAAATGGTGCTTTAGAAGATAAGGCTTTTATAAATGGACTATTAGTAATTCATCTGAAGGTAAGATAAATATTTTTGTACATAGCCCACATCCACGCAGTCTGAGCGCCTTTGTTTTTCAATTTAAAGGAAATCACGCTAGAGAACCTCTGTACTCGAACAGCGCAGTCATCGCGTGGTGTTCGCAGTCGACGGGTGCACAAAATATATTATTTTGGTCTACTGTGATCCATTCTATGAACCAGTAAATTACAGATTTTAATTTTCACGCTGTTTTTTTCATTTGGAATTATTGCTTAGGTATTGTAGTCCATTCTGGCCCAATAAGAACCTTTAAATTTTAAAACCAGCAGAGTACCAGTCAGTTTCTGGCTAGTCAATTGGATTTTATGTGCCTGAAATGTGTTCAATGGCTTATAAATGTGCTATTAAAGTAATCAATTATCGTGTTATGTCATCAAATAATGAAGAATACGTATAAGTGGAGGACAAGAAAGTTTGAAATGTTTCTGTTTACTATTTGCTAAGATGCAAGCCATTTTTCTTCTGTATGCAAATTTTGAGTAGTCAAGCGGACTGTCCCATATGTCGAGTGCTTAAATATTTGATTTGTACGCATTCGTCAAGCTGTATCTGGACGCAGTCGTTGGGAACACGAGCGGTTTTAACAAAGCCAGAGCGATTGAACTGCTGTTTATTTGTCTCCAGCGATGCCAACCCGTCTCGGCAACAATTTCAAAGCAATGCCAATACATAAAACAAGCTGTGCCACACTCTCTTATAACAATTGCAAGGTTTGTTACTTAATCTATCACTGCTGGGCAAGACATGCATTTTAGTGCATAAAATAACCAGGGTCACTGGCGAGTGATACGTAGATCATGGTTAAAATTTTACGGATTTCATAAAAAAAAAATATGCGCTTTACAGAATCATAAAAATCAATGAAACATGCGATTTATGGCATAGTGCGTGCTTGAGGAGTATGCCCAGGACAACAATGACACTTCATATATCTCTGCTGCATACTCTAGCGCAAATGTGGTGTTGATCATGGTATGGGGTCACAAATTTCAGTGTGTGTTTGAAGGGTATGTAAAGGACAATTATTATGCATGTTTTGACGTTCACAGCTGTCAGTGCTTCAGAGACACAATTTAATATGACATGTTGACAGACGGATGAACAGACAAACAAACTGGTGGATGGTTTGAAAATTGGAACGCTTATGAGATCCTCCAAGGGGGATAACCGATCCCTTGTTCCCCTGAAATAAACAGACTTGTTTCACTGTTCCCAAAGAATCGAAAATTGTTATCTTATGTTCCATGTTCCCCAATTTTGCCTTTGTACCCTGTTCCACTCAAAATGTGACCTTTGTTCCCTGTTCCCCTGGAATAAATGTCATTTCCCCTGTTTCCTAAAACCCCTGGGAGGGACTCCATTATGTGGATGTCATATTTAGCCATATAGAACAAAAAAGAGGCCAATAGATGGCCGATCTGCGAATAAACGGATGGTCGGACGAAAGCTTGAAATGTCAACCCGATCTGGATCAAAAGTTCTATTTGACACTAGCGGGGAAGAGTCGATTTTGGTATCAGAACATCGGGGGCTTTGGGACCAAGCTTTATGTCCATTCTACTTTTGCAACCATCTAGTTTGTCTTTCTGGTGTATCGTGATGGTTGTGTGGCTCTTCCTCGCGGTGCCATGGGTTTGTCTTCGGTTTGTGATTGTGGTATTTTCTGATCATACTTCGACACTATTTTGTACAAAACTTGGAGCCTGATCTGGATCCAAACGCTTGAGCCTGTACCCAGTAAGCACCTATTATATTAGATATCAGGCAACTGGCGTTTCGCTGGCGGGCCGATATTGGGCCGTGATGGGATGTTGGCTCGATATAGCTGTAATCTGGTTAGTATGCCGAAAAAAAAGAATCAGCATACAAAACGTTTATAGTGTGTTTCTGGAAGCATTTTAAAATGAAAATGTCTGAGATTGATCAAACAAAAAGTTTAGACCCAGATCAGGCTCAGCAAAACGTCTGGCAGGACCCGAAGGAGAAAGGTCCGTAAGATTCAAATGTTCAGGACAAAAAAAAAAACGTTACTCAGCATGCAAAGAGTTAAGACAAATTTGGAAGTTGGGTATATGACGTAACTTACGACCACTTTTGCAGTCTACAGCAAGCTAAAGCAATCCTGTTTCTCCTAAAGGAGGCACTTGGCCGCGATGAATTGCCGCAAGCATAATACGACTTTTCATCAGGGTCTGCGCACTTTTCAGAGAAAAGCATTACATTTTGAAAATAAACAAAATCTCTAAGGCCGAAAAAAACGCTAATCACAATAAAACGTGTCTGTTTTGTCTTCTGCTGGAACATTTTAGAAATATTTTTTGCAAACAGTGTAGGCTCAGTCTGATCTAGGTCAATACTGTTTGCCGCTCTATGGACAGCAAAACTATTTAACGGTCGACCTCGGCAGATGATATGCCCAGCTGATATGCCCAGCGAGTATCCAATGCTGGGCCACTATCGGCCCGCCAGCGAAACGCCGTTCGGATAGCGTTTTGCTTGCGGGCCGATAGTGGCCCGATTTTACGTGCTTACTGGATATTCGCAGGCTAATTACAAAGACAAGGACAGCACAGGAGATTTTGGACGAACAGCCGAGGTTTATATATGCGATCCTGTGTATCCGAGCATTCGCTGCTCGCATACTCAAAGCAGGTATGAAGATGCAATTTTATCCAAAATACAGGCCTATTTTCATTAGAGAGCTATACATGCATGCATTAAAATATAACTTCACGCCAAGATCTCGTGTGCTAACCCATTTATACAGAAAAAGGAAAATATTTAATGTGTTTTAAAGTTCATTGTTAAATATTCTTGTTTATTATATCCTCCGAAAAATTTGGGGAGATATTAGCGTTGTCGATCCGCTGATACAATGCCATGTAACATTATGGGGATGAAATCGGTTCTGCGTGTGAATATTGACTATGGTGTGGGTAGGTTGAAAACCTCATAATTTTACTACGGGAGCTCCAGAATAGATAGAATAGATAGAGCATAGATCAACATATGTTCAGATTCAATACATGTATGATTAACAAGAAGCATTCTCTATAAAATCGCCAGAAATAACTCAATCCGCCATGACAGATCACGTAGCTAGCAACTTCTCATTATAGACTGTGACCCAGGGTGTGTGTGTGGGGTGGGGGGGGGGGGGGGGGGGGGGTACTCTCACTTTTTCTTCATACGTAGGATTGGGCCCAGCATTTACCGTTTGCCGCCAGAAAATATCGTGAATATCAAGCACCCAAAAAAATATTTGAAATTTTTGCTACGCAAAATATTCTCATTCTGTATATTTAACATAAGAAAAGACCCTAAAATACATAGAAGAGACACCTAAATCTAGTCCAATTTTGCAGTGGCCCCCAAAAATATCCACAAATTTTCATTCCCCCAAAAATATTAATATTTCGAACCCCCCCCCACAAATAATGTAATTCAAAAATTTAAACCAAAAAAATGCCCCGAGCCTACACATGTATCAAACAGTATCAGAGTACCCCCCCCCCCCCCACCCCCGTGTCGAACCTGCCCGAATTGGTCAATACCATGAAAGTGATTTTGGACTGCCCGGGGAGCTAGTTGACAAGGGCGCCTGACCACACTCTTTATATGCAAGTGCCGCCTGCTGATAACCTTAGTAAAACAGTTTGAACCCAGATCAGGTAAAATCAGCAGATGACAAAAAGCATAGAAAATATCCCAGCATGCAACGAGTTAAATCCACTGGCCATGTATTTAATTGGAAGATTGAACACGTCTGAATTTGTTAATGGGGGCATGCCACCTGCTAATGTGTCATTGCGTTGGTCAGTTAAAGACTTTCGACTCATCTAGTTGGACTAGATGTCCAAATTTTGTTTTGAGTCTTTATCTTCATCCATACTTTGTGTATATTTGTAGCAAAGGCTAATGCGAGTCTGCACAGGCTTGCCTGGGTTTTCGATGGTCAAAAATGCAACATGTATCCCAAAACACATGTGCTAGCTCAAATATAGCATGGACAACCCGCGACATATGCGTACAGTTCTCTTTTATCTAATCCAGACGACTGAGTACAGGAGCACCTGATCATTGGGCCAGAACACCCGATATAGAGAACTGTGCGTACAGTATTAAATACTTCAATAACTTTGAAAATGCTCTGCCCACAGATTTCAAACTTTTGCACATTAAGGCCCTGGTATTTAGCGTTTTATCTTAAGTAAGCATAAATTTCAAAATATAAACAAAAAAAATCTTTCATCCTTTTTTTGGAGAAAAATCACCTTCTTTGTATAAATAAGGCGCTGTATTGACTATCGCTTAGCCCACACACGTATTGTTACGCAGATACAAAGCTGTATATATTACTGACAATAATCAGCAAAAAATACTCTCAGAAGTGAAATATTAAGAAATTTATTACCTTTTTCAACAGCAAGGTGCACATTTTTTTCCACTCGTCGACTGTGACCACCACGCGATGACTGCGCTTTTCGAGTACAGAGGTTCTCTAGCGTGGGAAATGATCATATCTAGACTTGCTATTGGCGAGCATTAGTAACTCAGCAGGCTGGTTTTGTCATAACCGCTTTTTTAAATTTGATATTTCTTGTGAAGTTTAATCAATTCAACACCAATTTCTTTGTAATCCATTCTTCATTTAGTACCTTGCTACCATGCGCAGAAATGGCGTCCGCTTTTGTAAATTAAATTCGATATACTTGATGAAGTTTAATTGATTGAACATCAATTTCTTTGTTTATCCGAATCCAATATTATGGCTATCGCTAGCCTCCGCTTTTTATTTGACATTTCTTAATGAATTTTATTAATTCAACATCAATTTCTTCGTCATCCATTCTTCATTAGTCGAATCCATTATAATGGCGATCGCTAGCCTATGAAGGCTTTTGAGCATATGCGGTAAGCTGTACCTTGCGACCATGCGTGGAAATGGCAAAGGTAAACAATAAGTCATAAATTTCTCGCTCTGACACGTACAGACACGGTATTTCTCGCTCTGACACGTACAGACACGGTGTCGCAATAAAACATCCCATCTCCCGAAAATCAATAATTACGCCACGTTCTTCGTCACGCTGACTGTCTCGTTGATTTACCTGGAATTCACGGTGGCCGTCACCATGAAACCACCGTGACTGGGCGAGACACAGGGTGGCGACACCGAAACCAACGTGAAATATGGTAAATCTTCGTTTGGTGTACTGTACCTGTTCCCTTGAAATAATCTGGCTTGTTTCCCTGTTCCCAAAAAATCGAAAATTTGTTTTTCTTATGTTCCATGTTCCCCAATATTGTCTTCGTTCTCCTGTTCCCCTCAAAATTTGACCTTTGTTCCCCTGAAATAAATACCCTTTTTCCCCTGTTCCCCAAAACCCCTGGGTGAGCCTCATAACTTTTAAAGTGTCAAACAGGCTGGACTCCGATAAGGCCGGGACAGACTATCCGGGCCTGATCTGGGTCAAAACTGTTTGCAGAGGGTTATCAGCAGATGACAATGTCATGTAAATGTTTTAATAACATAAAGTTAAAATATATCCATTCAACTTCAGTTTGTCATAACCTTTTAAGTATCAAACAGTCTGGATCCGGATAAGGCCTGGACAGATTGTTGGGCCTGATCTGGGTCCAAACTGTTTACAAAGGTTATCAGCAGATTGCACATGCGGATTCAGAGGGGGGGGGCACTCTGACAGGGGGTCCAGACCCCCCCCCCCCCCCCCCCCATGGAAAAACACAAGTTATATGGGTTTCTTTATGGAATAAGCAATTATGTTGGTCCCCCTCTGGAACCTTGGAAACTATTATTTTTCTTTGAAATAAACCATTGGACTAATGTAAAAGAAGTTGAGGACTAAAAAAGACAAACAAAATACAACAAAAAAACGTCAGAAATTTTTTTATGGCAGATGAACCTGGACACCTCCCACCTCCTGGATGTAGCAACCTCAAACTTTGTAGGTGCATAGATCACATGATGTAAAGGGTACTGGGCAACATCTCATGCGACCTTGACCCCAAGGTCAATGTCAAATACTGTATTTTCTTGTAAATGCATCTCCTCATCAACCTTTGGAAGAGGCAACTTCAAATTTTGTAGGTGCTGATGTCACATGATGTAGAGGGTACTGAGCAACATCTTGTGTGACCTTGGCCCCAAGGTCAATGTCAAAGGGCAATTACTTTATTTTCTTGTAAATGCATCTCAAACTTTGCAGGTGCTAGGTCACACTGGTCTATGTAAACGCACCGGTGGTTGCTACAACGAGCCGGTGGTGGCATTTTTACGCACTGGTGATGGCTTAAAAGGTAAAAAAATCTATACCTGTTGACTTTATGATTTATTTATAAGCTTGCATTTATTTTATTTGTGATGACACCTGGCGCACAGACCAACAGTAACATTGCAGTTTATGGCTCTGCCAAGCAATTGGTGATTTAATTCATAGTTTGGACTGCAAATCCAACACAGTTCTGGAGTTTTGTCATGACAGGTGCTTTTTTCTAGTATAACTGCCTAAATTGAGGGAAATCTGCATGTCTAAGCGCAGCAATACCTAAATGAATGAAAAAGGAGTGAGTAACGTATCCAATAAGATGAATTGTTCAAAAAAATAATTAAGGTACTGGTATGGTTATATTTTTAATTTTAGGAAAAAAAATAGGGGGTAAGGTCAGCCTTGCAGCAAAATTTAAGAAGACGCCACTGGCTGTTACTTTAGCTGAACATCTATTTTCAAAACTTGGATTAAACCCAAACTACATCATTGATAAATGGTTCCAAGAACAACTTCTATCTTGTCCCTGTGGCTGTAAGGAGGACATAGCAGATAGATATTCTGACACCACCATTGGTAAGTTGCATTCTCACACTGGATAGGCAGCAATCCAAAATGCTCTTAACCATCGACAAACACGGATCAATAATCGTTCGAAACAGTTTTTTCGATTGCCATTTGTTGCCAGTCAGGCGACAAATGGCAATCAAAAACTCTGTTCCTAACGATTTTTGATACACGTAGTAGATTGTATTAACGATTTGGATTGCCCCCTATCCGGTGTGATTCTTAAACATTTTGTTACTTCTTCTGCATAGGAGCACCTGTAGCTCTGGGTTTAGCGACCCCTTCTGATTTACATTTATTACTGCTTACTAAAATACATTGCAGTTTTGTTCGATTCTTTACGTCCCAGTAAACAATTTTAGTTCGCCTGAGCCGAAGGCTCATGGTGAGCTTATACATGTAGTATTTCAGTGACTGTCGTCTGTCTGCCTAAATCAGGGTTTGCACCAACCTTGAAAAATGCTTGAACTTGACCTTAGTCTTGGAAAACTCCTGGAATTTGAAAGTTAGGCCTTAAATAATGAGAATTATAAACAGCTGCAACTGAGAACATCTTTTGTAAGTAAAAAAAGTTTTCATATTCAGCTAGTTTTGTTAAATGTCATGCAATCAGCATTTAATAATTATAACATCTCTCGTGACCATTAAATTAGTTTCAAACTTTCAGAGATTATCTAACATAAATTTGCCTTTCACCAGTTTAAGTCCTAAATTCTGAAATTATAATGTTGTAGCAGATACCATTATATGTAAGAAATAAAACTCCTGTATGGCTACCCAACCCTTGTGTCTACTGTGGGTGCACTGAGTCTACCCGTACTGCTAGCCACATCTTTTTTTAGCTCACCTGAGCAGAAGGCTCATTGGTGAGCTTATAGTATACCAGTGACTCTGGCGTCCGTTGTCCGTCCGTCGTCCGTCAACATTTTCAAACATCTTCTCCTCTGAAACTACTGGGCCAAGTGAACTCATATTTCATATGGAGACTCCTTAGGATGGGGGAACGAAAGTTTGTTCAAATGGTCATGGTCACATGACCAAGATGGCCGCCACGCCTATATATGGTAAAAACCCTTAAAAAATTTTCTTCTCCAGAACCAGAAGGCCGATGACCTTGGGACTTGGTATGTAGCATTGGGGTTGTGGGGTCTACCAGGTTTGTTCAAATGATGATCCTAGGTTGACCTTGACCTACTAAACGTCAAGGTCAAATTTGCTTCCTAATGCATTTAAATGGGAAAATTTCTGAAAAGTTGATTTTTTTGAAAACTTTGGAAGCTTTAGTCATTATTCTCACATGATATGTTTAACCTAATGAGACAATGGCTATAAATAAGTTTCAAAGGTCAAGGTTGACCTTTCAGCTTAGGTCGCTTATATTGGAGTCCAATCAATATATTAAAACATAGTTTTCTCACAAACCATTGGCCCAATCGAACTCAAATTTCATGTGAAGACTCCTTATGATAAGTTAGCCAAAACTTATGCAAAATATTTTGGTCACATGACCAAGATGGCCACCACCCCCATATATGGTTAAAACCATTTAAAAATCTTCTTCTCCAGAACCAGAAGGCCGATGACCTTTGGACTTAGTGTGTAGCATTGGGGATGTGGGGCCTACCAAGTTTGTTCAAATGATGATCCTAAGTTGACCTTGACCTACTTAACGTCAAGGTCAAATATGCTTCCTAATGCACTTAAATGGGATTTTTTTTGAAAATTGAATTTTTTTAAAACTGTTGAGGCCAAAGTCATTATTCTCACTTGATATGTTAAACCAAATGAGACAACGGCTATAAATAAGTTTCAAAGGTCAAGGTTGACCTTTAACTTTTCAGCCAAGGTTGCTCATATTGGAGTCCCATCAACACATCAAAACATAGTTTCCTCAGAAACCACTAGGCCATTTGAACTCAAATTTCATATTAAGACTCCTTATGATAGGTTGGCCAAACTTTGTACAAATTGAACTGGTCACATGACCAAGATGGCCACCATGCCCATTTATGGTTAAAACCCTTTAAATGTCTTCTTCTCTGGAACCAAAAGGCCAATGGCCTTGGGACTTGGTATGTAGCATTGGGGATGTGCACAAATGACTAATCTAGGTTGACCTTGACCTACTTTATGGCAAGGTCAAATTTGATTCCTTATGCATTTATTTGGGAAAAATCTTGTATTAAGTACCAAATGTCAAGCTGACCTGTGACCTTTTATCCAAGGCCACTCATTTGGACTGCCACACACCTATCTAAACATCTGTTTCTCAGAAATCACTGGGCTGTTTGATGGATTATTCATTAGATTGTTTAAGTCACTTGACCAAAATGTCTGCAACCCTCATATATGGTAAAACAAAATTTGTTCCATTATAAGCTGTAGTTGACCTTGACCTATTTAAACATTATTAAGGAGATCAGGTGAGCGCCTCAGGACCTTCAGGTCCTCTAGTTTCAATTTTTTGGTCTAACGGTCATGTGCTTTTTTTCCAGGTCATATTGATGTTTGGCATGGAAGGCTGGATGTAATACTTGGGGGCGGAGTTCATGTTGAAGGGGATTTGGTCATGTCAGACAGTCGAGGAGGAAAATCATCTGTCGAAGTAAAGCGTGGAGAAGAAGATGTTGGCAAACTTATTGCTCAAACGATTGTGTTCTCTTTCTTCCAACAGACCCGACACCCAGAATATAGCAATTTCCTCATACCTGGTGTGGGAGCTTGTAAATCCGACATGTTCTTTTACTTTTATGACTCTAAAAATGATATTCTTCTTACATCAACGTTAATACCCATAGTACAGTATGGCGAGTTAAACCCAGTAGCTGCTATTGCAGCATGGATGGTTGTTAATTACAGAACGTTGTCTACTGGTCTTACAGGCCCTTTGTTGGAAATTACAAAAGCCAATTTTTTTACAGTTGCAAAAGATAAGCTTGATATATACCAAAAGAAACTAAAGGCTGGTTTAAATGATGTTAGTCATAAAAGAAAATTAGAGGCCCATCGGGGCAATATTTTCACAAAACCAAAGTATCTTAAACTATTGGAGGATGTCCTCGAAAGTGATGAAGATAGTAGTTAGCTTACGGCCGGGTCAAGATCTGGCCAGGAGGTTATAAAACTTTTTTCATGCTCAACTCAATTGAGCATAAAATTTAAACTGCTCATAAAAACTAATATGCTGAAAGATAAATTTTTTTTCCCCTTTCAAACTCTCAGATGTTGTATTTATCATGCTGATAAATTTTAAATGCCAACAATAATTATTGTTGGCATTTTAACATTTATGAGCATGATTAATTTTATGCTCAGTTGAGTTGAGCATGAAAATAGTTTTATAACCTTGGGGCCAGGATGTCACTTTGTGTTGCCTTTTCAGTAAAAACTTGAAAATATCCTGTTCAATATGAAAGATGAAGGATGTCACTTTGTGTTGCCTTTTCAGTAAAATCTTGAAAATATCCTGTTCAATATGAAAGATGAAGGCTGTCACTTTGTGTTGCCTTTTCAGTAAAATCTTGAAAATATCCTGTTCAATATGAAAGATGAAGGCTGTCACTTTGTGTTGCCTTTTCAGTAAAAACTTGAAAATATCCTGTTCAATATGAAAGATGAAGGATGTCACTTTGTGTTGCCTTTTCAGTAAAAACTTAAAAATATCCTGTTCAATATGAATTTTTTTATGGTTAGACTGTTTACTTCATACAACTTAATTCTAAAAGATATTTATGCTTCTTGAGCCATTTTGAAATTATATGGCAAGCCATCTCAAATCCTTAAGCCACTGCCTATTCCATAAACCCCTCACTCTGAATAAACTGTCGCAAAAGTTTTTGATGCTTTGTACTGCCCTTGCAATGCCCATTGATTGATACTTACACAATTATGTTTGAAAAAAATTATTTTGGCCCAACTCTGCAAAACCCACTGCATGCCAAAATTTTGTTGCTTTTCAACGCCCTTGCAATGGTCAATTTGATATATTACACACACAGAATAAGTCTCAAGTTCTAGGTGTTGTGTGCATTAAATGTCTAAAATAGTGAGTATGATCAGGAAATACCACAATCACAAACTGCAGACAAACCCATGACACCGCGAGGAAGAGCCTTAAATGAGGTATTTAAGTGATACCAATAGGGAAGTTAATTCAATGAATGATTGTCAAGTGTAAATCCTGACTATAAAGATAGTAAGTTCAACATCCAAAACTAGAGAACCTGAAGCGCTCACTTTACATTGGGGCACAAAATCTTAACAATGTTAAACTAAGTCAAGGTCAACCTAGGCTTATTATATTAAAAACATATTTTGTTTTACCATATATAGGCGTGGCAGCGACCAAAAACGTCATATATCTTTGAAGTTTTATCTAATGAATACTACATATGAAATTTGAGTTCGTTCAGCCAAGTGTTTGATGAGAAAAAGGTGTTAAAATATGTATATGGCAGTCCAAAATGAGTGGCCTTGGATCAATGTCCAGTCAGTTTGACCTCTTGTATTTAAATATAAAACCATTGTGTCATTAGGTTGAAACATTTCTCGCAAGTATTATGATTTGGACTATAGAAAAAATGAACATTTCAAGATTTTTTCGATAAAAATGCATTATGAATCAAATTTGACCTAACCTTGCTATAAAGTAGGTCGCGGTCAACCAAGGATCATCCTTTGTGCAATCTTGATAGGACCCACATTCTATATATACTATGCACAATATATTTAGCAATTTATA
The DNA here is from genome assembly GCA_964019695.1 of Loripinus fragilis. Taxonomy (NCBI): domain Eukaryota; kingdom Metazoa; phylum Mollusca; class Bivalvia; order Lucinida; family Lucinidae; genus Loripinus; species Loripinus fragilis. The sequence goes on from OZ026518.1 coordinate 25,238,231, forward strand.
CCTGTTGGCCACACCCTAAAGTGCAGCCTAGGGGTTAAGCAACCGAGTCATAGAAACCCCATGCAATTCTTGAAAATGTCTATCTAGGTTGTTTTTTAATCCATTCACAGTAGTAGATGAAATTACTTGCCCTGGAAGTTGATTCCATGCATTGATCACACCTTGACTGAAATTATTATTATCTGATTGTCAATCTTGATCTTGGTTTATTTAAAGCTGCATAGTCTGTAACTTTTGATCTTTTAATTTTTGAAATAATGTTTCTATTTCTCAAGAACACAGTAAAAAACTAAAATTCAGGTATACATTTTACCAATTTCGTAAATCTTTACAAATTATCAGTTTTAAAACAACAGCATTTATGTTAAAACTTGACTGTCTATAATTATTGGAGGGATGCAAATAATTACCAACAAGAGAAAAAACACCTGTTTTTATAAGATAATTCACTTTTCCATGCAGTTTTTAGCTATAGTGAACAGATTTACTGTGAAAACTTAACTTAATTCTGCTTTTACAAATGATTTAAAAAGAAAAAAAAAATTTTTCGAAAAATGTTCATAGTTGCAGACTTAGTCTCTTTAACTTGAGAGAATTTCCTCTAGTGACAGAACGTCACAGAAGTATTTAGTTCAAAAAGGCTATTCGAGGGAATGCCTTCTAATCCTTTAAGTATTTTGAATGTTTCAATAAGGTCTCCACGATGGTTGAATATCAGATTGGAAAAAAGCAGCCTAAGCCACCGGGGGGTGGGGGGCATTTTACTGGTACCAAATCTTCGCCCTAGATTCTGCTGTTGTTGAAGTACAAGAAGTGTTCAGTTTGCATGGAAGCCTTCTAACTAATGCAATGTATCATCATGGAGAAACACTCTAATCAAATTAACACACCATGATGAAACAAAGAAAAGGGCTCATGAACCAAAACAAGTTTACCTACACACTGTAAATTGTCCACCATGTTAGGATCAGATGAGATAAACAAGTCTAAAATATTATTCTCCCTAGTTGGAAAATTCACATGTTGACATAAGAAATTGTCCATGATTACGTCTATAAAATCCGAACCATCATGTGTTGTATGAAGATTATTCCAGTCAATATTTGGATAATTAAAGTCACCCATAACTACTAGGTTTCTGTTGCTTAATTCTTGGATACATTTGTAAAGTTTTTCATTGTTGGTCTCAGTAGAGTTAGGAGATCTAAACAACACCAATTACTGTCTTTTTCCCATCGTTATTAACTACTTCTATCCAAACTGAATTAGTATAGTCTATACTGTTGTCAGGAATAATTTGAACATAATTAATAGAGTTCTTTATAAGCAATAAGACTCCTCTTCCTCTACCATCCTTTGTGTCGACTCTGTCTTGACGAATCCTCAATACAATTTTCATTATCCAAAAGTTTACTATTCAACCATGCTAATGTCTTTGTAATTCCAATAACATCTGGGTCATGTATATCAACAATAGCTTGAAGTTCAAAATGTTTATTTATTGTTTGTCTACATTGACCTGAGATATATGAATATTCAATGACCTTTCTTCCAATCTTCAGAAATCTTCGTAAAAGGTGTGCTTTAGATTTTGGCACAATTACTTTTATGAATGAAACAAATACAATTCCTCGATAGCTTAATGGTTAAGAGGCTGTCATTTGCACTCAAAAGATGTGGGTTCGAGTCCCGTAGCGTTTCCTTTTTTCTTCTTTCTTTTAATTTGCTAGTCTTTATTCTTAATTTTGTGTACACATGGATATATTTTTTTGAATCTGGCATACACTTATTCAACAAATACACACATAGGAACGTGTCTGAATAATTTCAATAAGCCGAAATGTAATAACTCTTTGCACCCTGGATCACACTGGTCAATGTAAACGCACCGGTGGTTGCTACAACGAGCTGGTGGTTGCATTTTTCAGCACAGGTGGTGGCGTAAAATGTAAAAAAAAACTATACCTGTTGACTTTATGATTTATTTATAAACTTGCATTTATTTTATTTATGATAACACCTGGCGCACAGACCACAGGTTACATTGCAGTTTATGGCTCTGCAAAGCAATTGGTGATTTAATTAATGGTTTGGACTGCAAATCCAACAAAGTTCTGGAGTTTTGCTGTGACAGGTGCTTTTGTCTAGATTAACTGCCTAAATTGAGGAAAATCTGCATGTCTAAGCGCAGCTGTTGTCATATTCCCATGAAATAACATCCAAAAAAAGATTACTACTTTGTATTTTTTTCTTGGTAAACTAGCTTACTTTTTTATTGAGGAATTTTATTACAACGCACTGGGAGCATTTTTTAAAGCATTGATACAACGCACTGATGGTTGCAAAGAAGTCCTGTGGTTGCTGGTGCAGACTCACCACATCATTTGCTGTTCACATAAACGTTACAAAAATCGCCATTTCAACCAGCACATGATATTTCGATACTGTGAAGAAGGCTCAGGCGGGCCAGTGCAAACGTGCAGACTCTCAAGAGCCTTTGCTGCTAGCACAAGAGATCTTGATATTTATTACATTGCTTGCTTAAATGTGCAGATTCACCAGAGTATTCGCTGGTGGCATGAATAGTACACAAATCACCATTTAAGGCAGCACAAGAGGTTTTGTACAGTAACGAAGGCTAAGGTAAGCCTGTGCAAATGTGCAGACTCGCAAGATCCTTCGCTGTTAGCACAAAATGGCATTCAATCGCCATTTGAGTCACCACATGAGAATTTTGAACTGTGACGAAGGCTCAGACTAGACCAAGCAAATGTGCAGACTCGCCAAAGCCATCGCTGTTCGCATGAATTACACCCAAAAAAATAATAAGTATCACAATCACAAACTGCAGACAAACCCATGGCACTAAGAGGAATAGTCACACAACAATCACGAGACACCAGGAAGACAAACTAAGCAAAGCAGCCAGCTCTCTCTTCCCCATCAAGATGATCGCAAAACAAGAATGGACATAAAGTAACAAACTATAGAACAATTACAGAGTCCTGTTATGAGAGAAACAATCAACAACAAATCAACTACAATGGAATCACCGCCTTAGAACAGACAGCAGCCTATATCTCTGGGTTGCTAAAATTCCATTTTACTGGTACCAAATCTTTGCCCTAGATTCTGCTGTTGTTGAAGCACAAAAATTTTAAGCTTGCCTTGATGCTTCTTAACTATTGTAATGTATCATAACGGACAAACAATCTCATTAAATTAAAAGTTTTGGGGCCAATCTGAAAAATAGGCGGAAACACTCAAAGTGCGAACAGGGCTGGCTCTGGAGCGGCTCTGGTGAGGCTACACATTTGCAGAGTCACGCTTGAGCCTTCATCAGTTTACAAAAACCACAAACTCTATGCCTATTAACTGTATGATTTCTTTATAAGCTTGCATTTATTTTACTTTTAATTACCCAATGCGCACAAACCGTCAGTAACATTGCAGTTTATGGCTCTGCCATGCAATTGGCGTTTTTATTCATGGTTTGACCGACAAATCCGACACAGTTGTGGAGCTTGACAGTGACAGGAGCTTTTTTCTATTGTGACTGCCTAACTTCAGGAACATTCTGCATGTCTAAGCACAGCTGCAGCTATGTCATCATAGTCCCATGAAATAACATCCAAAAACGATTACTACTCTCTATTTTTTCTATGCAGAGAAGGCTCTGGCGAGTCTGTACATTTGCACAGGCTCACCTGAGTCTGAAATATCATGTGCTGGCTCAAATAACGATTTATGTACCGTTTTTAAGAACAGTGAATGCTGTGGTGAGAATGCACCAGCAACCATGGCACATCTAGGCAACCATCAGTGCGTTGTGTCAATGCGTCAAAAAATGCTCCAAGTGCGTTGTAATAAAATTCCTCAATAAAACGTTTGCTAGTTTACCAAGAAAAAAGATACAAAGTGGTAAGTTATTACATTTAAATATGATAACAGCTGTGCTTAGACATGCATATTCCCCTCAATTTAGGCAGTTACACTACAAAAAAGCACCTGTCACGGCAAAACTCCAGAACTTTGTTAGATTTGCAGTCCAAACCATGAAATAAATAACCAATTGCTTGGCAGAGCCATAAACTGCAATGTTACTAATATGTTTCCAGAATTTTAGTGACCCCCGTTTTTCTTTTTTTAAACAGCTTTAAATTGAACCTAGTAAAACGACACTTAGCATGTAGATTTAGATGCACACCGCGTAACTAAAACTTATTTTTGGGAGACGCCCTTATTTATAAATGAAGCCCAAATCCCCTGTACAATAGAATAACTTAGTTGTTTTTCCCTATGAATATACCCATGTGTACCCCTATAGATACACGTGGTATATTTGCATTGCTATGATGATATATAATAGCCTACAGGAATATCTATATCCGCTGATTCAAAGAAAATCTATTCCACAAACCTCACTCGTCATCACTTTGACACACACGCACGCACACACGCAATTGTTAAAGTCTATATGGGTCCTAGACTGTGCCGTATTGAAAGCAGGCAAATATAAGGCTTAAGCATGAAACCTGCATGTACATTGTACATGTAGCACCTTTCATTTCAATTCATCGACTCTTATTGCCTACGAGGTAATTTGACATGTTTTTGTCGTTTGCTGATATTTTTTTTCAAAATCAGTTTTTTTTGTTGTTTTTTCTATTTTTATTTCGGTAATATCAGTAGAGTGTCAAACAGTTTGGGTCCAGATCATGCCCGTCGGATCTGATCTGGATCTAAATTGTTTGCAAAGGTTATCAGCAAACGACACTAGTAAGTAAAGAGTTTATGATGACAATTCAAGCAAACTAGAGAGTTGACGAGAAATAGCGAATCGGGGATAAACATTAAACTTCAAGAGCATCAAATATCTGCCTGCTTAGGATATTTCGCTGATAAACTTTGTCAACAGCCAAAGCTAAGTTCAGGCTAAAATGTTGGGACCCATATCTGGATCCATACTGTTTGAAAACATACTTGTATTCCTGAAAGACATTTTTTAATAAAAAAAATTATCTCTAAAGAAAATTCAGCAGAAGACAACAGCAACCAAGCATTTAACGTTTAGACAATACTATTATTTGAATCGCTTTCAACACAGGTCATTTCAATGCATCGGTTTTAGATGTTCAGTGAATTAAGTTTATAAGTCAGTATAAGCAGTGAATCATAGCCTAATGCGCGAAGATTGGTCCAGTTAAGCAATTTTAGGTGAAGCTGCGACTGTATTCATCAATTTAAACACGTGTTTTGGGTGCTCAAAAGAACCTTATCATCGAGACGGCTGTTTTGAGTACACACCAAATATTTTTTGGTTGAGAAATAGGAATAATAATTTTCTGTTACGCACTCTTATCTTTAGGACTGACAAATTATCTCCACTGACCCGTATAAGCCATGTTTTATTTATATCGTTAGGCTCACTTGGGGACTAATTCAAAGAGGAGCGGCAAAAACACACCAAAATTCCATCTAATCCCAGCCTATACAAAACCTCACATTTACGTGGAAAAAATCAATTCAATTACGCGGTCTATATCTAAATTTATTTGTCTAATTTATTTTTCAATTAAAATCACCATTAAAGAATAATTAGCAAAACACGGGGGTCACTTAAGTCCTGGAAACACTATAGTGGTCTGTGCTTCAGGTGTCATCACAAATAAAATAAATGCAAGTTTATAAATAAATCATAAAGTCAACAGGTATAGATTTTTTTACCTTTTACGCCACCACCTGTGCTGAAAAATGCAACCACCAGCTCCTTGTAGCAACCACCGGTGCGATTACATTGACCAGTGTGCTGGATGATTTTAATACTTTTGTTTTCATTTGCTGACTTTTTTTCAAAATTAACTATTTCAAAGCATCTTTCAGGAACACTATCAGAGTGTCAAACAGTCTATATCCAGATCAGGACCGACGTTCTGTTGGTACTAACCTGGGAACAAACTGTTTGCAAAGGTTATCAGCAGACAACAAAAGTCGCCGCTGACAAGAAAAGAGTGAGGAAAGCTAGGAAATAATGAATATAAAGGCGACTAAATACAAACGAAAGATGTGAAGCTCACCACGAGATGATTTAAAATACAAGAACAATCTTAAATTCAAAAAAAAGGATGCAATTTGACAATTATTTTAAAAAAAAAAGAAAGGCTTTTCCAAGTTTCGATCCAGGTAGGCTTGATCTGTAAGTTGCTACCTAACCACTAGGCTATCAGACCATTTGCATTAATGAGTCGACATTATCTTCACATTCCTGTTAAAAGCATGACCAAGGCTGGAGTACTTCACGAAAAACGCACAAATATCACGAAGATTTTGGCGAAAATTAATCAGTCTCATGTCAATTTGGGCAAACTATTCTAGGCTTTGGGACTTTGTATACAAAACATTTCAAAGAGTTATCACTATTCTGACTATGATTAAAATCACATGAATGTAAACTATCATTACTAAAAACATCTAAATGTAAAAGGGGCGGGGAACTTGCCTCTGAACTGGAGTTAGAATTAACATCTAAACGTATTTACAATGTTATTTTGCTGGTTATTTAGTTTTTCCCATGATTCTATGAGCCCAAGCCAGAGCAGAACCACTTGCCACAGGCAACTTAAACTCCAAGTCTCCAAGATTCACTATATGTGGCTGAGGTTGATGTGGAAGTTTACGGCCAGGAGTATTGGGGGTATTTTGAACATGAACTCTGGTATCTGGTGATTGAGACGCTAACTTACCACCCATTGCCAAGTGTATCACATGCGGAGTTGAACTGTTCTGAGCCTGAAAAGGGATGGAGTTGAAAAATTCTGAGTCTGAACAAGGGACTGCACTATTTTGCCTTTAGAAATCTTAAGGCCTGTTTCACTGTTTTCTCTTCTTGTTCTCAATTCATTTCTTAGATTATATTCAACCTGTCTTTGTTTCCTGGTTAAGTCAGGGGATATGAAAATACCTCTATGGGCTGCTATCATAGAAGATCGAAGTTTGCGAGCATTTTGAAGTATAGACCTCTTACTGTCCAGATTGTCAAACGAAATAATCATGAGGCCCTTGTTCCTATTAGTTGCACATTGTTAATATTTACATTACCAGTAATATCAAGCACAGGGTCCTCAAGCAATGACTGCAATAAGTCAAGATCAGATGTGTTACGCCTTTCAATGTCTAATGCCTCATAAATTGCGTCCGATAGAGATGAATTCTGATTAGAGTTTTTAGTGTGACTAGGTTCTATATTTCCAGGATCTGAAATATTTCTTTGCTTTAGAGATGCAACCTTCTTTTCAAGATTCTCTACTTTGTTTTGCATTAAATGCATAATTTCATGATATTCATCACATCTACTTTACTACATGTACTACATAGCCATTCAAAACGTGTTTTAAGTTTTCAAGTTCGCTAAACAGGGAAAATTGCTGGGATGTAACCCCTTCACATTTTGCATGAAACACAAATTCACAAACAGCCCACTTCATGAACTCTTTCACGCAGTCATTTCTACAATGTTGGCACTGCTTTTTATTACTAGATAATGCTTTGGAATTACTCTGACCACAGAGTATGGGGGTGCTTGATCCACTGGCGTTACCCCTCCCACTCATTTTGAAGTGTTGAGAAACCACATGCTATCGACTATCTTGGAGATGGGGTCAAACGATGGGACTCGGTCACTCTAGGTCTTATTCTTTTGTTTTACATCTTTTTTTTGCTCACTTTGTTGCCTCACCGATTAATTTCAATCGCAATGACCAGAACAGGATTTTAGGCAAATGACAACACAAACTAACAGACGCAATCATTTAAATACGCATTTGTGGAGAGCAACATTTGCAAAAGGGGTCAATAAGCAAAATTCACATCCGTTATATGTAATGCAAAAATGACAAACACGTTTGGTGGTCTTTCATCTTTCTCATGCAGCCTATGTTATAAAAGCTAGTGATTGGGTGGCAGAAGGTATAGAGCTCTTATTCAGAAAAAATCAGTTGCCGTCAATGACGTCAAAGGTAGTCATCACTTGATTAAACTCTAATGTTCATTGGTGCTTCAACATAACAGAAAATCAGATTACAAAGACATCATAGGCTTACAATGTAGCCCATCCCATGATTGAATAAAAAGTTACTGAAAAATGGTATGACATGTTTTTGAGATAACGATGACGTTGAACTTTAACTTTCGGCTCATGCTCTGTAGCCGTGACGGTGTTAAATTCAGCAATATCTGTCTTAACATGTTCGAAGGCATCAAACCGCTTAACTTGTAAATGTGGTTCAAGAAATACCGATTAGAAACTTAGAAACGTTTAAATGTGATAATGAAAGGTAGTGATAAAACATCAAATTGTGCAAATTTGGTGCTTTATTTCTCGAAGAAATTTCAGCATATTTCAGTATTTAGTTTTGTTTCAGTGACCAAACAATCACTTGGAAATGGTTTTGACGTCCCATTATGATCAGAAATGTCTATGTTAGGGGCTAGTCTTAAAATCTAACATTACGTTAGCACGGCCAGCACTATTTCTTACATGCAAATCCTTGTCGGATGATCGGCTCTTGTATATTCATGACAAAAAATGAAACCTAATATCGGATTTTGATGATCTGAACATACAAAACAAATTGCTAGATCTAACTTGCATAGTATATATATAAAATAAAAAGTCTGATTTCACAATAATACAACTTTATTTCTTCTGCTCTACCAGTTTCACTTTGTACAGAGCATCAGGAACTATTCAAGAAGGTGGGTGTTGCATAGTTAGGCCCCCAGATAAGAAAATTATTTTGTAATTTCTCAACCAAAACATATGTTGTTATACTCAAAAGAACTGTCTCAATGAGACAGATCTTTTGAGTACCCTAAACACATGTTTAAACTGATGGATAAGAAAATAATCGCAATTATGCGTTGAAAAAATGCTTAACTGGTCCTATAATGGTTACAATGTACGTAATTAATGTTATGTCTATGATGTATACAAAATGCAGTTAAATATAATAAAATACATGTGAATGTAGGCTTAATGCGTTGATATAGTGCAGAACATAGCACTAATAAATATAAGTGCAAGACCTCTAGATAAGTTTGCGTTATTTATTATATTTGTATGCACATAATACACTGAAGGACTTTAAAAACGCAAAAATGGAAATTCATAATATTTACTTAATTTAAATGTCTCAATTTTATTGAGATTTGGCAAAAATGAACATCAATATGTCAGCAAAACATGTTTAAAATTTTATGTCAAAATGATAAATAATGTTAGAGCAACAGTCTATCAAATAGCAATACCCTATGATTCTAAAGTTGCAATTTGAAATTTGTCTAGAAATTGGACACAATTTTAAGTTATTGTGATAAAATATTTTTAATAAAAAATCTGAAACAAATTACCCTTGGAGCCCTACTATTCCCCTGGCACTGACAGAAGCCAGCCAGAATGGATATCGTCAATGTAAATATTGTCGATACACAATCAACGTAAGTTGCCTCTTAACGCCAGTAGCCATTCTTGGCTGACCAGACCTGGGTTGATCTTTAACTGTCCCAGTAGCCTGGTAACAATCTCAGGCGCTGTATAAATGACGGATGGCAATTATGATATCTGGCGACGTCAGAAACCCATGCCCCAGCTTTTAACATTCCAATTGCGCCAGATCGTTCATGTCCAGACAAATGTGGCATGAATAGTAAAGCTATAAAACTAAAGCTTTTGTTTTTTTATACATGTATACTTACAAGCTACACGTGAAACGATAAAATATTTTGCATCATTGATTTTTAGGGAGGCCCCCTGCAAAACAAAGTAAACCAACAATGCGTAGCTGGTGGTAGCCAGTGTCTTTTAAACACCAATATTGGCTATAGATAGAAGCAGAGTGTTGTTTTATCAGTTAAAGAAGGCTAAAAATGTTCTTGATGCAAAAAATAATAATTTTCAGTTTTTGCGTTTTTAAAGTCCTTCAGTGTATAGTGCAGTGCATTTGCTGTATGCCACACTATTAAGTATAGTCCACACTATTATGTATAGTATATATCAGACCTCCAGATAAGACTTTGTACTTTAATATTACGAGGGTCAGTCAAAAATAACTGAGCCCTACCTCATAACATTTGAATTAAGTAAAATGGACATATATTTGGATGATATTTCATTGGAGTTATATGTCATCTAATTAATCAACTAATTTATTTCTGTTGGTAGGCTTTTTGTAACGGTTGCTAAGCAACAGAACATGACCTGCCAAAGGGGTGCGTTCACGCTGTGAGGCATCTAAATTTAAGCGTTGCTATGGAAACAGTAATGTTAAAGCAATGCTTTATTCACTGTCGTCTGATACCTTGAACATGTACCTATTCAGTGTCACAGAAAAGAAACCAACTAAACCCAAATTATAGATACTGTAGCAGTTTGATTTCAGAATTTATCGAATTTTAACATGCAGGAAGTCCTATAATTTACCCCACCCACATTCATATTTACACAATTTTAACAAAAAACATAAAACATTAGCATAATAATGCTCAAGCAGTACTGCATACACAAACTAACCTTCATATATATTAAGTTCCTTTATTTAAATGCACAATTTTGTTCCCATGGCAACACAATCCTCATGTATTTGAAAATTTGTGGAATTTTGGAGTTTTTTGTTTCTAGGCAACACATACACTCAATGTTCACCTAAATATTAACGAACTTAGTGTAATGAAAAGACAATATGATATATGTTATTCAAATAAGTGTCAAATATGACTTTCACAAAAAATATCAAGCACACAAGCTTTTTAAGACATACTGTAAATTCCTGGTGGCTGAGATCATGAACGCATCGATCTGGCCGACGGTCTTCAGTTGCCTAGCAACCATAATAGAGGCTTCACTAGGGTAATTTTTTAGGGTTAAAACATCTATGACATATTATACTAATAGAACATAATCACATTGGTTGTCTACAATACCAAACTAAAATGTTATGAGGTAGGGCTCAGTTATTTTTGACTAACCCTCGTATTTTTGGTATTTCTCAACCAAAACGTCAGTTTTGGATACTTAAAATATTTGTCTCATACAGAAGAAATAATCACATTTGTATGCACATGATATATACACATTATTATAATAGTAACTTGATCTGGCGTACTTTATCCTGTCGAGTTGATGAGGTAATACCATCGGAACACCCAAGACACAAAGCTTCGAGGGTGATCAAATGGCATGGCCTCATCCACGAGACATGATACTGTACGCCAGATCAAGTTTCTATTATAATAATATGTTTATTATATACCCTTTTCTGACATTATTCTGATTTGATAAATAGTTTTGGTCTTTAATCGATAAAAAATGCGGGAACATTTGCCTCAACGTTACATCACGTCATGTTACGTGACATTAGGTCATCAGCTCATCATGTTTTCCGTCTCAATTTCCATGCTTGAAATTTACTTTACGTAATGTCACCGCAAAAACAGGTAGCCGATGTTAGCCTCATTTTAAAGGATACTGATACGTCATCCGAAAACCTCAGTTCGTTGATCCGGCTTTCTATATCAGATGGCAAAAAAAAAAAAACAGACAGTTCAAAAGTGGTATCATTTATAGGTATATAATAAAGTGCTGTACATTAACAATACATGTATAGTGCAGTACATTTGCTGTACATCACGTCACACTAGTAAATATAGTGTATTAGATTGTCAGACCTCCTGATACTCTTATCCGGAGGTCTGAAAATCTTATATACTATATTTACTTAAACATTATTTTTCATATTTCTCTACCAAAACACCAGTTAATACTCAAACGAATCATCTCAATGAGACAGTTCCTTTGAGCACCAAAAGATGGTATAACTATAATAAAATTTTCAAAATAATCACATTTGTATGCACATAATATAGTGCCGTACATTTGTTGTATGTTACACTAATAAAATATTATTTGCTGTGCGTCGCACTTGTAAATTTAGTATATTAGATTGTCAGACTTCAAGATAAGAGTGAGCACTTAATCATTATTTTTCATATTTCTCACCCAAAACATACGCTTTGCATACTCAAAAGAAGTCTCAATGAAACGGTTCTTATAAGTATACCAAAAACATGTTTCTGCCGATTGATAAATAAATATAAACATATAAAAAATGCAAAATAAATTTACTTGTATAAAAGATATTCAAAAAAATTGATAACATCAGTGTTGATATTTGTAAGTGATACCCCAAAATATGTCAAAAATAAATTGTTTAAATTATTTGCCTCACAATGCAACTGGACATGTTAAAAAACAAGTTGCCAAAGGTCAACGATTGCAAACCTGAGGGCCATTATAAATATATGGTAACTTTTAGATGCTCAAAGGCAGCTAAGTCCACAGACAGTAGTCCAATCTATATGTAGTTGGAAGGGCTAGGGCCTATAAGAGACCTTTTTGGCCTGAGATTTTCTGAAATTTAAAGATTTTTTACATCCATCTCTTGGGCATTATGCTATACAGTAACAAAACATTCTCAACCATCAGTTAACATGTCCATTGCCATGGAAACACAGGCATTAGTGATTGAAATGCTATTTTTCACGATTTTCACCTTTTTTTCTGGACAAGGGAGCACAGTGCCTCAGTGGTAGAGTGCTTGACTGAGACTGAGGTGTTGCAGGTCAGAGCCTCACCATCTTCACTGATATTTGTCCTCGTGGCTATGCAAGGAAGATAGAGTAAGGCAGGTATCTGTTAAAAGATACTGTTATGTCACAATAATAGTTTCACAGAGCTTATGTTGTCTATTTCCAATAAGCGACGTTAAATAAAGCGTTATCTTGAGCAAGACACATTAATCCTTGCCTAGTACTGACTCAACCCAAGAATACCATCCCGATATAACTGAAAAATTGTTGACAGGGACATAATCAAAAAAAAAAAAAAAAAAAAAAAAAACATTTTTCTGCAAATTTTGGAGCTTTGAATTTAAATTTCGATATCACACCATACGAGGGCCAACGACGAACTGTAATAAATAATAGTAATGATCATGTAAATCTTGATTTATGCAAAGTTTTGTGTTGGTCGTTGGGTCACAAGTTGGTTGGTTTGTTATTTAACCCTTTACCTCATAGACTCTTTTAACCAGGCAGCTCTTTCAGGGTCTACTCCGTTTGCTTGTGTAAATATCATATATCTGAGCCTACACTAGTGGACCTAACAAGGAGTTTCTTTGTTCTAATACTATGTACCAACTTGAAAGTTTATATATAATTGTTCGTAGTGCTTGTAGCCTAGCATAAATATTCATGAAGGAAAGGGTTAAATAGCCATCTGAGGTTTGGAAAACTAGAGAAAGTGCCTTGAAATGCAAATTGGTGTTCCCCACCCTGGAGCACTGAATGCTTAGGTCTAAGTAAATTTAAAAAGAAGGAAAGTTAATGCAAAATAGTATCTGTCATACAAATACGAGAGATTCCATAAAGGAAAACAAAAACCAGTCAGCCCCCAATTCTGATTCTGAATCCCATTTCAGCATCAGTTTCTGTTAGAAATTCCACCTTTGTTCTGGTCGACTCAGTAGGGTTAACCCTTTGTATTCCCGAAACCCTTAAACAAGTACTTTTGCAAACAGTGAAGACTCATATGCATGATTCTGCATTTCATCAGTCTACACTGTAAAAAGATCTTCAGACAAAAACAAAAGAATACAATCTTTTTGAAATTTATAACCGGACACCATTATATACAGTAAAACCTGTGTGAAATGGCCACTCTCAAAAAGACCGAAAAAAAATTTTCAGACCAATTATCGCATAGTGCATGTCAAAAGTATTGCAGAATGCTCCAACCGACCTTGGAGCATTCTGCAATACTTTTGACCTTCATTAAGCTACCATTTGTCATTAAGATCTTTGATTTGTCTATTTTTGAGTGGCTGTTTTACTGTATGTACAATGGACTATTCCAAGTTTATTGCATCAAACCAGATGGAAAACAAAGCATTCAAAGTATTTCCTTTTTTTTTTGCTCTCAATATGACAAACCAAGCTCCACTGATCTTTAATAGTATAATAAATATGACCCTAAAACTTTTCTGAGTCCTACTTCTGGTGCTGTTTATATCTGCGTTCAAACTTGTTCCTTAACCTTTATAATGTAAAACTACCACATTTCCTCTTGCATTCTTCTTTTCATCTGAGGTTCATGTCCCCACTGATCATAATCTTTTTCTTTGTCCTGTACGCACACTGCAAAATCCTTCAGCTGGTTATATGCCTGAATGCTTTCCCTACTCAACTGCCTTGTGAAACCACACTCCAAATTAAAACCACCTAATATTTTTTTCCTGAAAAACAGCCTATGATGCAAAATAATCCAAAGTATAAAAACTCCAGAATAAATGTCATTTGGTAGATCAGGAGGGGCTTTTTCATAGAAATATTTTATGTAATTTGCAGAACTAATTAAAGAGTCTAATTCTGGATTATAAATGAAAAATAAATATTCTTGTTTATCAATATATATGAATGGAATGTAAGGACTTTTGTGCTTAGCCTTATGCCTGTTATACTCCGTCCATCCACATACAATTGCTTGACCTATAGCATGAACTTTGTCTAGCGGGTTAACTTGCCTCTTGAATTCCAAGTTTGTACACTCTCCTTGCCTATCTTCAGTATCTTCATCATTAACAATATCATGAGTACCAACATTGCCTTCACCTTGTTCAGTATTTCTTGCTGCAAATATTCCCACAATGTTATCACCCATACTTTGCTGCCTGCAATGTGCAAACATGTCCAGTTGGCCATGCCAAGTCTCTTCACTACCTGAAAAACAATAAACATATGGGCCGTGACGCGACAAAACCTGTCTTCAGGGGTTTCCGACAAAGCAAGCCTCAAGCCAGTCTCCTCAGCTACAGAAACTAGCTAGAAGATAACATTTTTGCTTGCAGCAAGTTTAGATATGATACTTTCCAAAAGGTGAATAACAAAGGCGCTGATCAGTCTGCTTGCATGCACAGGCTTGTCTGTGCCTTTGTTGTTCTCAAAACAAGAAAGACAGGTTTTCTCGCGTCAAGGCCCATATGAGCCGCGATTTTAAAAAAAAGTGGCATTTTGACTAGTGCAGACTCATAAGAGCCTGTGCAGCCCCCTGTAATGTTCGAATGGATTAAGACAACAGAGAGAGCAAGAGCGATTGAAACACATCTGTTATTATTGTGTAAACGTGGGTAACTGACTACTTATTAAAGTACATTGAGTTTAATAGAATATAAGCTCCGCCTATTATAAATAGATGCCAGCTTCAGTGGGTGTATGCTAATTCTAAAGGTTACTGAATACTGTATGCATTACATCTCTTCCCCAAACAAATAAAGAAGACGTTCCCAGTGAAATTAATTGGCCACCCAACATTTGGTGCTGAAAGCAATTTCATTGACATCTGATATTTGAAAGGTTTGTTTATGAAACAACGTTGCCATTTGAATGACATCAAATTATCTGTTTACCTTCCGACCACATCATGGCAAAATCAAATAAAACACAAACATGTTTCATTCAGATTTTCCATCAAGCGTTAAACAACTAAATAGACTCCAGATAAGTTGAGAAAAAAAAACAGAAAACTTTTGGATTGATCAGACAATTTGAATGAGTTCTTGAGAAACAAGTTCTTCAGTTTATATTCCTCAAAACACGCGTGATCACATCTGAAAGTCCCTGAATCGTCTAGGTAGCACAGTCATTCGTTTCCCTAGTTCATGTGAACTAAGTCCATTTGTCTTTGGCGTGGTTCATAATATGGTCTCACATGTATAACGTTCCTGTAAACCAAGTCACCATAATTTGACAGCAATTTTAAAACGGTGCCCTTCTGACTAACAACCTGATAGATTTGTTTTTCCCAGTTGGCAGACATTTTGCTTTTCCCCATTTTGAGAATTAGAACCTCTTGTCCTACTTTATACTTTCTTTAGCCCTTTGCTTTTGACCTGTCTGCGTAGTGTTTGATTCTCTGCTTTGCAGTGCGTCGCAAATTTTAAGATCAGACAGCGCTTTTTTGTTATCGAACTGAGGCAATTTAGTTTTAATCTAACTGAGCAGGCGATTTTCCTGTGGTAGTGTGTTCTGTGGCCCTGTAATGTAATAGAAAACGTGTATATTTCAGTTCTCCAGTTCTTATTTTGAACTAAAGCGGTTCTCATGGCTTTTCTGATGCTTTGTTTAAATTTTCAACAAGCCCATTGTTTTGACTCCAATAAGGCGAAATACGAGAACGTTTAATTCCATTTTCATTCAAAAAAGCTTTGAACTCTGATAAGACGAAGTAACTAGCATTATCAGTTACAATTTCATCAACGAAACCGCGCATGGCAAATATTTGTCTCAGTCTGATAATGATGGTAGTGCTTGTGGTTTATTTGATAATTTCAACCATTGGAAATCTCGAATAATAGTCAATGGCGGCAAAAATAAATTCATTATTCGAGCCATACAGCCACTCAAATCAAGACCAATCTTTTTCCATGGTCCAGCTGGTAAATTGCTCATTACAACTGGTGGTACGCGTGTTGGTGTTGAAGTCAACTGACATGTGTGACATGACTTAATTAAGTCTCCGACTTTCGCGTCGATGTTTGGAAACCAAACCTTACTTCTTAACAATTGTTCTGTTTTCTTCAGACAACGATGCAATTTGTGTGCAAGGTCCAGAATACGTGTTTGAAGTTGTTTGGGAATTACAAGTTTATTTCCTTTTAAGACTAAGCTATCTTTCACCAAAAGCTCGTTTCTAACTTGAAAATACGGCTTCATATTTCCTTGTTTCTGCCATCTATTTGTATGTAGGCATTTCCGTACCTGAGTTAACACTTTATCTTGCTCTGATACAGTCTTTATCTCTTGTAATGTAATAGCTACTGGTAGGTTGCACTCTGTCAAACCAGTGATATATTGTTCTGTTCTGCTACTGAGTTTGTTATCAAACTCATTACATTCGCGTGTCGTTGCTCGTGATAAAATATCAGAGGGGTTAAAACAACCACCTGTGATGTATTTAACAGAAAATATGTATGGTTGTAACTTTAAAATCCATTTCCGAATTCTAGCTGGCGCGTCATGAGAACTTGTGAATATTCTCTCAAGCGGTTTATGATCTGTGTAGACCACGAAATTCATGCCAAACAGATATACACTAAATCTTTGTATTGCCCATAAAATAGCTAGACTCTCGCGTTCAATTTGCGAATAATGTCTTTCCACGGGGTTTAAGGTCCTTGATGCATACGCAACGGTTTTGAACTCCCCATTACTTTGTTTCTGGTTCAATATGGCACCAAGTCCATACGGACTTCCGTCTACAATCAGCTGTGTCTCAGCATCTTGATTTTTTGTAGTACTCTATGACTTCTGGACTAATCAAACATTGTTTTAATGTTTCGAACGCGTTTTGCTGTTCATGCCCCCAATGCCAAGCTACGTCTTTTCTAGTCAGTTTACGTAATGGTTCAGCTATTGTAGTGAGATTTTTAATGAATTTCGAACAGAAATTTATCAATCCAAGAAATGACTTAACCTCAGAGGGGTTAGTTGGTGGGGGTGTTTCTTTTACAGCCCTGACCTTGTCATCAGTAATCTTTATGCCTGAGCTTGAAAATGTGTGAGCCATAAATTTCAATTCTGATTTGTTGAATTTGCATTTATTTCTGTTTAATGTCAAGCCTTTCTCTCTCAACCTTGTGAGAAGCATTCTAAGGATTTTGTCATGCTCTTGCTGATTTGACGCATAGATGATAATGTCATCATTTATGCTTTTGCAGCCAGGTATGTCTTGTATTACCTTCTGGATGATACGCTGATAAGTTTCTGGTGCAGAATTCACACCGAAAAATAACCTTTTGTAGGGATAAAGACCATTGTTTGTGGCAAACGTAGTTATGTACCTCGAATCTGACTCTAACTCGACCTGGTGAAACGCTTGTGCTAAATCTAGCTTCGAAAATACAGACGCTCCGTTCATTTGCTCGAGTGTTTCATCGATATTGGGTAAGGGAATCTTTCAAGCTGTATAGCTTTGTTTGCGCATCGCATATCAACGCATAAACGGATATCATTGTTTGATTTGGTCATAGGTACTAGAGCACTGACCCAAGGTGTAGGTCCTTCTACCTTTTCCATCACGTCAAGGTCTTCTAGTTCCTTTAATTTGCTTTCAACCTTCTCATGCATTTTAAATGGTATTTTCTCGCAGGTTGCGCTACGGGTTTAACGTTTTCATCAACATACAATTTTAACCTGAAATCTTTCAGTTTACCAAGACCCTCAAAAATAGTGAGTATGATCAGGAAATACCACAATCACAAACTGCAGACAACCCCGTGGCACTGTGAGGAAGAGCCGCTCAACCATCACGAGACACCAGGAAGACAAATTAAGCAAAGCAATCAGCTTTCTCTTCCCCATCAAGATGATTGCAATACTAGAATGGACATAAAGTAACGTACAACAAAACATAGAACAATTACAGACTCCCACAATGGGAGTAACGATAAACAAAAAGTCAACAACAACAGAACCACAGCCTTAGAACGGACAGCAGCCTAAGCCACCGAGGGGCTTAAATGCATTTTACTGGTACCAAATCTTCGCCCTAGATTCTGCTGTTGTTGAAGTACAAGAAATGTTCAGCTCGCATGGAGACTCATAGATGATAATGTCATCAAATCTGTTCTGAAATGATATTAAAATACTTTCAGTTTCGCTACTGACGGACGCGATGTTGTCATCAGGCAATCCAATGCATAGGATACCTAGTTCTGTTGCAGTTTTGTGGTTTATCAACGGTTTTCCTGAGCCCTTAATTATGTGAAATTCTACATTAAGCGATTTTGTACCAACTTTTACAGGAAATGTGGCTTTGCCAACAAGATCTAACGAGGTTGTTTTGCCATAAGGGTATATTTTAGCATTTGATTTCTCTAGGATTGTGTTGGAAGATTTTAGCTGGTTAAATAGGGTGTGATCAATAGCATTTACTGATGCACCCGAATCTACCAATATACTCAAATTTTTACCTGCAATATTTACTGTCACAGTGGCGTCCTGATTTCCAAGCACAAATATTTCCTCAATATTATCCTGATACTGAAAGTCATCACTACACTCATATGCATAATCCTGATTTAATCCAGTTTGATCACTTGCGTTAATTGAATTGACATTTTTCACTTTTGTTTTACACATGATAGCAAAGTGTCCCTTCCATCCGCAGTCTCTGCATATAGCGTTCTTTGCTAGCGTGCACTCTCGTCCATAGTGGTTTCTTCCTCCACATCTGTAGCATTCTGCTGTTTCTCTCATGTATGCTCGACGTTGTTGGCTATTCCGTTGTCTGCTGGGTTGGCTGGGTCCCTGGTATGATCCTCTGAACGACTCAGAATGTGACGTCCTACGTTGTTGATCTGCATTGCTACGAGGTGTAGATCTTGAGTGTTGGTTCCTCGTAGACTGGCGAGTGATTCTATTGATTTCACTTGACTGCGACTGATTTGTTTGGTTGTCTGCAGCGATTATCTTGGCGTGCGTCGAAGATAGTTCATAAGTTCTTGAAATAGTTCTAACTTTCTCAAGCGTTAAATCTGGCTCTGCTTACAGTTTCTTTCTTAAATCTGTTGATCTCAAACAGTCTACAACTTTGTCACGGATCATGTCCTCCTTTTGAAGTTCACCGAAGTCGCATGAAATGCTCAGCTTTGACAACTTACTATAAAATTGTCCACTGTTTCGTCTTCTTCTTGTTTTGATTGTCTGAACACGTGACGTTCAAACGCAATATTTTTCTTAGGCGCAAAATAATCATTTAGTTTGGCTATGGCTTGCACATAAGTTGTGCCAGAATCTGTCAATGTTTCGAAGAGGTCCTGAACTTCTTCCCCTGACACGTGCAGTAGCAGCACTCTCTTCTGCTCATCTCGAGTCACCGCTGATGCTTTGATATAATAGTCAAATCTTTTGACATATTGGTCCCATTTCTGTGCTAAACTCGTCTGTTCTCCTTGTACTTTAAATGGAGCAGGAGAAACAATCTCCAACTTCAAAGCCATTGTTTTGTTGATTCAGTATTAAAACTACTAACAGAATTGTTTTTCCGTCCAACATCAGTTTGACAATACGTTTAGTGTCCAAAAGAAAATCCATATGAAATTTGGCTTCAATTGATCCTGTGGTTTCATGGAAGAATATATTTTAAGATGTTGACATAAACACACACAAACCCTGACATACCTACTATACTATAAGCTCACCAAATCAACACACACTGTGCAAAGGATAGAAACTTACCTATATACATCTTTTCTTCTGCAAGTAGTTTTTTGTTGCATCCACATGGACATGACAACCTTGATTTTGCCTTACTAGTCACAGCTTCTCCTGCCAAGTTTGAAATCAGGTGATTTCCGACACAAACTAGGACGCCGTCTTCAGATAAGGTTTCATTCTCCTTCCTTACAAG
The DNA here is from genome assembly GCA_964019695.1 of Loripinus fragilis. Classification (NCBI taxonomy): domain Eukaryota; kingdom Metazoa; phylum Mollusca; class Bivalvia; order Lucinida; family Lucinidae; genus Loripinus; species Loripinus fragilis. Next base: position 25,258,749 of record OZ026518.1, read on the forward strand.
TGACTTCATGGCTTTCATATTTTCTTCTTTGAGGGCTTCATTCAGCTTATGCAGAGCAGCTTTGAATTCATTACTGTCTGTATCCAGCTCACCCTGAAGTATATTAACCATTTACTTCATGAATATTCATGCTAAGCTCCACCTACTATGTATAATTATATACTGAACAAAAGTGAAAATGCTACACCTGAATTGTTTGCCACCTATATAAAAAATTATGCAAACCAAGAATGCAATTGAAAGTGTATCTTAATGTTCAAATACTGGGTAATGCATAACAGTAAAAGTTACGGATTTTGTCACAAGGAAACACATGAAAGCCATTTAAATGTGACAGGGGTCCATTTTTTTAGGTTGCCAATTTGAATGGAAATCTAACACAATTTAGGCCTTCAGTAATCCACTACCTACAAGACCAGACTGCACGAAATGGTAGTCTAGACATGGGACAACCAGAAATTTGAAGGACTTATCTCAAGTGTGTTTTGATAGTTTAGAAAAGCAATCTTAAAAAGCGGATTTTCCATCAAATTGCCAAGTTTAAAAAGGGCTAGGTTCACGAAGGGGTGAAATCGGCCCTGCCATAGAAATGCATACTAAGTTAAAATATGTTTATATGGTTTATGTCATTGAGAAAAATCAAAATTTTATCTGCCTAGTGCTTAAAATGTGTACACTATGGGTTTCTAAAGACAAGGACCCTCTGTAAATTTTGCGCAAAAAGTATCGTCATTTACATTGCAATGTAATGCCAAAGACGTCTCTGAGTTTTGTTAACAAATTTATCTTAAACAAGTGTGTGTCGCACCCAAATTTGTGCCAAAATGTATTATAATCTCGATAAACAGTCTATCATTGCGATACGCCCGCCAACCCTCTGAAATGTGCATGTTTGTTTGAGGCTTTATGTCCATGTACTTTTCATCTATTTTAGTCATATCACGGTAGCGGTCAATGTATCCATTACCGCTGCTTTACAAAGGATTTATCCGTATCAAGTACTTACTAAATACTCTCATCAGAGAGAAATTAATTTCAACAAAAATGTACAAGGGTTCAAACTCATGACCCCCCCCCCCCTCCCGCCACCCCCAAGAGTAGTCCATAGAAGTCGGACTATGAATAGAACTCTGCCGACTACGCTTCGCGGGTCCGAGAAAAAGCGTATTATAACTGTATGCACACAATACTACTGATGCGATGGATAACAAAATCGTAACATATTTTATGCAATTGAATGCAGAGTGGTCATTTTACGGTAATCTCGTCATTTTCAGACAGGAGCTTGTCATTCTGGGTTTCCCGAACGTGGTAACTTATTGTAGAGTTATTGTTCTGTTAAGTTAGCTCAGAAGATATTTATGTTTTTATCATTGGCGACCAGCGCAGGTGCAGGCTAGATTGAGCATTCGAACAGACTAGTCAGAACCTTCCCTGATATTGCCCGCACAAATTAAAGACAGAGTAGAATTTTAAATGATTAAGAATATGTGCATGTTTTGTGAAATCATTCGTTTTTGATTAAGTCCATGAAAGAATGTTAAAGGTAACCACTATTGGCCCACCGGCGAAAGGTAATTGCATATTGCTGGACCGATTGTAAGCTGCTATTTTTGATTCTCCCGGCCTCACTATATAGTGGTGCTGGCTTGTCAAAATATGATAATGGGACATACACTAAGCATTTACACAAACCGAAACGTCATGATAGCACTTTTGATCGACGAAATTCAATAGTGTTATCACTAAAACCGTGTTTGCCATGAGTCACATCAACAATCTTTCAGTTATGTAGGGATGGGTCTTACTGGTAAAAACCATGTCTAAGCTAGGATTAATGTGTCTTGCTCAAGGACACAACGCTGTAGCGCCGGTGAGGCTTGAACCCACGGACACTCACTACCACGACAGTAAATCTCAATCTCTCAATCCTGAAAATAAGTTACTATACGAAATGAAAAAAATTTCCAGCAGCTTTTTTTTCGCAATAACGTTTTTATCTTCAATTTTAGCAAAATGTGTTAACGGTAAAGCTGTAGAGAAGACTTTCCGCCAACCTTTCCAAAAGGTCTGGTGATTGTTGCACATACAGATTTTGTGTACAGTAAAACCTCAAAAATTCGAGCTCCGATTTTTCGAAATACTGGCTAATTCGAAATAAATTTGGGACGCACTGAATTCAGAGTATAGGACCTATTCATGATCTATTTTAATAACTTTCTCCAATAATATATGTTTTGGGTGAGACGTTTCTTTTATGCACCCCAAAACATATATTTGATAAGGAAAAAATAATAATTATAATTTCTGGGGGCTATTTATCTTTTATTTCTACCTCACTACAATTCGAATTTTCGATAATTCGAAATAAAACCTCTTGTTCCTAGGACTTCAAATTAACAAGATTCAACTGTAAAAATGAACTTTTTGCAATTAATTGAATTCCTCTAAAATTCCTAAGTCTTTTTGATTGACGGGTAAAATTCGTATGGGCATGACAGAAAGAGGTATTATCAAAAAAAATATTCGTGAACGATGAAAATCCTGTTATTCAAAGGTTGTGTATAACATGAAAGATTTGCATGCTCAGAATTTTCCGTGCTTGCACAGAATCAACGAAGACAGGCTCATTTGTACGAACAAAGTTTGGGTTTTTGCACAACGTGCCATTTTTTTGCACGTGTTCTAAAATTTACGGTTTCGAGATGATCCCATTAGCTTTACGCACGTGCGAATCAGGCGCGATTTCCAATATATTTGAACAAGCCATACATCGCTTTAATAAGTGAATTGTGGGGTACAATGTAACATTTTGATTGACATCTTTTTACTTGTTATATTTGCGCTTTGCTTAAAATGCTCAGAGTGCATCTATGCATAGATGTAACTTCATCATCTTGGATGTTGGAACAGTTTTGAGAAGTTTGCAGGAATGCTCCTGAATACTTTTCATCGGGATAAGGATTTAAAAAATGACGTAGTAAAAATCATCGCAAAAAACAGGTCTAAAACATTTCAGCTGGAGTTTAATTGTTAGTATGATTCAAACTTCTAAGTTTTACATGGAACTTTATTTTCAAAACGATGTGCCCGACTCCTGAAATCATGATAAATCCTGAACTGTATCACCTACCTTTATTCTCCCAATGCTAATACAGGTGTGACAAAGTATAAAAAAAACTCTGTTCACCCCACGGATTGATAGTACTGATGTTTCAAAGATGCAAAATAAAAGGACTATAACAAATTGTTTTTTTTCCATTGAAACAGACAAATAACGGTCTAAAAATACTGCAGTTTGAGGCAGCTAATGCAATATAACTGTATAAAATACCCATTAGCTGGATTAGTTCATATTTTTGTTTACAACAATTCTCATCTTTCTTTAAATCAACTGTACGTCTTGCTGAACGTATGTGAAACATGCGCCATTACCGATTATTGACCAAAAAATCCCTAGTTCTTAACATTACAGCTTGCACATGGGGTAAACAGAGACAATGAGGGACATAAATATAGTAGACCTATCACCTTATCCAAGCAGTAGTAACGTTACATCGCGAATGCCCAATGCGATTTTTCTTTCACAACGGTCTCCAACTGTGTCATATTGACACATTTCTAGTTTTCACAATCATAAAGATACGCATATTGGCGATTGAATATGTTATTTTTGCAATAAGAAAATCAGTGCAATACAGACTAAACATAACTCATGATTAAGACATGAAACCCGATCATTTTGTGAGGGATCAGTCATGCACGGACCCAGAGGTTTGTTGGGGGGGGGGGGGGGGGGGGGGGGGGCAGGTGGCCCGGACTCACCTTGAAAATCGCAAGTTCTATAGGGAATATAAAAGCAATTGAGTTCGACCCCCACCCCAGGAAAATGTTAGACCCCCTTTGGAACCAAAAAGTACAGTTTTCTTTGAAAGTGACAGTTGAACCCTCTGTAAACAAGTTGAGGACGTTGAACCCACTGTAGATAAGTTTGAGGTCCAAAAAGATGACAAAGCCTATTTCTGTCAGATTCTGTCCTGTCCCCCCTCCCCCCTAAGACGAAAATCACTGTATCTGCGCATGTCAGTCATGCTTTTTAGTGAGCTTATGGAATACAATAAAGGCATGTCCACGATGTCAAATATGCTTGGCGTAAGTATATACTGGGCAGTGGAAGTTTTCTGAAATAAACCGACCAGTACATGTGGAAAATTGGTTTCAGCTATCAGGTAAACCTCAAAGCTTGCAAAAATATATAAACTAGCACTTTGAGAAGGTATTAAAGAGAAATGAGAAAATATAGAAAGAAAAAAATTGACGTGGGTGAGGATTGAACCCAGGACCCCTTGCAAACATTTTAAGAAGTAATCATGGACTTAACCCTACGGCCACGTTGGTGTTATACATAGATGCAGCTTTCTTAAAACTATATATTTTTAAATACGAACAAACCAACACAAGGCTTTTAAAAATATACAAAAAATAACAAGCTGACACTCATAAATTGTAATAATATGACCCCGTGTACTTTTCTAATAGTGATTTATGGATGAATTCATATCCCATTAACCAAAAATGGTAGTATATACCTGCAAAAGCAAACAAAAACTAACTGTAGCACGACGAGCGTCTCTTACTCAATGTAAATTTCGGATGTAACAATATATCGGCATCGGCATTGTTTGCACTGTAAAATGTGAGAAAGCAGGCGTATTTTAGTCTTCTGATATAGTCCAGCCCTGCTTTCATGAGATAATGTAGTCATCTTTGTATATTTTAAGCCTTAGAACATGAATAAATGGCCTTAAAAGACCAAACACAGACAAAATACCCAAACTTGACGACGAAGCCATAATTTCGACACCTTGAAATCCTGGGTCATGGGTTCTCAATGTTAATTTGCACAGCTAAGCCAAAAATTTGTGGTGTCGAAATAATGGCCTCATGTTTTGTTTTGGATATATTTACACTAAATCCCCACAATATCAGCCATTTTGGGGAAACTGGGGGTCATATGATGGATTTTGCGGTATTAGGGAAGCATCCAAGAAATTGTTTGGTATGTATTTGAAGAGAAGGAAGATCGTCTTCTTCAGAAATAATGTCATTTATATTATATACATACATTTCTAAAATAGGATTTTACAGGGCTGATTTTACCCCTTCTTGAACTTAGCCCTTTAACACTGAAATCTCCATAGGAAAATCAATGTGTTGTTGCATCTTAGTATGAGGACATTACTAGTCGAGAAAAGGTAGAAACAATGTGCTGAGTGGTCTACCTGATTTGGCAAAAGAAAATTATCGAAAATTGTGATAAATCGAAGATTACCAAACATTTAATATTCCCTATTTGTTTTTGTCAAAGGGAGATGATTTTCAATATTTTACAAATTTGCTAATTGAAATTGATTTCTGAGCTTATTTCAAGTGATTAAGCAGTTTTCTTGTGTTTTTATGCAACACAATCAAGACCAATTTTGACAAGCATAACAATTTTAATTTGCGCATGCGCAATCACAAATTTCAGTGAATAAAGCTTTAAACACTTAAAGGAGCATAACTCATACATCAAACGAGACAAATTGGTGGAGTTTCGACAAATCGTTTAATGTATGTCGGGGCAGCATTATTAAGCTTTAGTAAATACTTTTTGTCAAATACCTTCTCTTAAAATATAGATAATTGTAGTGTAGCGTTTTCACTTTTGTTCGGTATATGTATCAACTTTCATGTTGGTGCATAGAACAAAGGAATTATTTGTCAGGTCCAGTTGCGTAAGATCAGATATATATCAATATTTCAATAGGAAACAGTAGACCCTGATCAGGCAGCTCTTAGAGCTGTCTGATCTAAAGACCCTGGTGGCTGTGAATTTTGTCCCAAGAAGTCTCCATTACCAGGGGATATGTTGGTGTATATCCCCTGGTAATGGAGACTTCTTGGGACAAAATTCACAGCCACCAATTAAACTCATTCATAGCAAAATACAAGATTGCATATTAATTTGTGGGTCTTCTGGGATTCGATTCTTGTAAGTAACCTCAAGTTTGATTGTTTTATCGTTTATTTTTTGCATTTTTAGACCTCATTCAACCAGCGGACCAATGGTCCTGTAAACCCTCAACTGATAACTGTGCTTGATGTAATCATAAAAACATGCAAAGCCTTGTTCAATCTGGCTGAGCAACTCTTGCCCTGAATTACTCATTACTATTCACTGAATCATTTATTTTACTATATAAACAGAATTCCAGGTCACAGGATGCAATTATTTCCAAAAAATCCATGCTTCATACCAAATTTGTCAAAATAGGTCCACTGCTTATTCAGCAATTTGGTATGTTACTCATTCCTTTTTCATTCATTTGGGTATTTCAAAGGACCTCGGACAGTCTCCTAATTCAGTCTGCCCAAATTTTGGTAGCATGTTGCTAGGATAATGCATAAATGATAACTTTATTTTTGTGCTTAAATCAAACCCTTATAACAAGTGCGCACCTAGCAAAATAAAATAAAAAATATTTTAAAAATATTGCATTATTTTGCCAGGACTTTAGTCCCCTTAAATCCTAGCAAAATAATGCAATATTTTTAAAATATTTTTTTAATAACCACTTGATACTTAATCATAACTAAATCCCTGATATATGCCATTGTAAATTAATATTTACCTACAGATTTGTACAAAATTAGTTCCTATTAAGTATTTATAATAAATTGTTTTTGAAAATTTTGACATTGCCCGCCTCCCCACCCCCACCCCGTGACCAATCATGTCATTTTTATATAATATAATGTGTGAAATGTAAAATTACAATTGTAAGCAAAAAAGGATAAGGCCAAAAAAAAAATTGAAATGTTCCTCGTGCACCGCTGCATCTGTTTAAAAAGCCCCGCATTACTTTTTTTTATTGCTTTCTAAAAAAGAAAAAGAAAAAAAAACGCTTTTCCAATTTCTTAACATCATTATCAGTAACGACCATGTGGTTTCACTCGGACGTTGTGGTTCATTGCCGGTAATGTTGGCTAGTTTATTTATTCTCGACTCCATTTCCGGTATTTCCTCGATCTTTTCTACTGTGTTTTGTCAGTTATCGAGCCCCAACAGTGTAAGTTTTATGCATAGGTGATGAAGTCAAATCTACTTAATGTGCAGAGGCTTTCACTATCAAGTTTTATGGCCTGAATTGAATAATATCCGAAAAAATCGTTTGAATTTCAAAGAAAAAAAAGTTCCCGCATCTGTTTTCTGCTGAATAAAAAATTAAAATAAAAAGCCGCCCTGCTGAATCTGCTTTTAAAAAAATGGCGTAAGTATATATTTTTTTTAGCCTAATATCTCCTGACGGCTAAGGAGAGCTAATAAAATAAGATTCAAAGGCTGTTTTGCTCTGGTCATCTTCTGATGATACTTTATATTTCAACAAAGTTTCATGAAAATATCAAATGGTTTTCAAGTTATAGTCTGAACATGATAGTAACAGACAGATGGACAGTCAGATAGTTCAATTGGTAACATGTCTGTCTACAGATACATGTCTGACTGCAGATAAAGGGGTCAGGAGTTCCATCCTGGCCGGGTCCCATACTTTCATGGAGATTGATCATGAAATAATTTCTTCGGCCATTCCCCTCCCTTCCGCTGATTCAAGAAAGGTTCTTGTCAGTTACAAGCAAAAGTACCCGGCCGCGTAGCGCAGTCCCTAAAATGTCTGGCAACAGATGCGAGTCTGACTGCAGATCAAGGGGTCGCAAGTTCGATCCCGGCCCGGCCCCATACTTGCGCGGAGATTGATTATGAAATAATTTCTACGGTCATTCTCCTCCCTTCCACTGAATCATTCAAGAGGGATTGTTGTCAGTTACAAGCGAAAGTATGTGCACGAAGTACTGGTTACCTGCTTGCCCATGAAAAAAGTGTGGTTAGGTGAACTGACCATCTCGCCATGACCATAGCTGTTGGCTTGGGACATAAAGCAACAAAACAAACAAACAAAACAATGCACTTAATCACTAGGCTAAAAATGTAAAGTGTCATGATTGCGGTATAATTTGACAATTTTTTTTTTTTAAATTTAATCATGTCATCTACTCAACATCTTAAAGCTGACCAAGTTTCAAGCTTTTAGCTTAAATACTTTTGGAGATATACTCCTGGCAAGATTTTTTCCAAAAAATTTCAAAGGGGCAAAACTCCACAATGAGAGAAAACTCAACCAAGAGAAAAATACAGAGGTGAGCTATTTTCTCATGAGGAATCAATATATCACTTTTAAAGACTTAAGCTTTCATGGTTCAAAAGTTACAATAGGCACAAAATCTTGACATATGCACCCACAAGCTAGAAGCATTTACCCCTCCATTTTTTTCAAAGTTGGGGGCATAACAAGGCTTTACAGTAAACATTATACATCCAAAAGATACAAAGAGCATTGATATGCAATAAGTATTGACTGCTCC
>OZ026518.1:25267234-25335467 GCA_964019695.1 Loripinus fragilis
CGTAAGGCAAATCTGTCAGAAAGCAATTTCATTCAAAGTAATAAGATATCGTGTCAGGCTCACTCACTTTTGCTTGAATGTTGACTTAGTGAGTGTGCAGTCAGCAGTTTGAGAAACGTTGGAAAATTGGTGACTCATTCATGACTTATGTGCACTAAAGCAAGCCAGCAGTTTGAATAAACGTTGGGAAATAGGTGACTCATTCATACCTTATGTCAGGGTGGCTAATCACGTGACATGCAATTGGTAATCTCATATTATAATGACAGTTTTCTGTTCGATTCAAGGTATGTCAAGTTTTTTTTCGTGATTTTTAGATCGATTCAGAGAAGACACTAAGTGCAGAGAACCCAGACTATACAGGAGATCATTCTATCGTTTACCATTTATAGCTAAAACATGTAGTTCCTGTGAAAAGCCGTGCAAAGTCTGACGGGAGTGAATTGGCAGGAATCACACTTTTGTCAGTACAGGGTCATGACGAAAGCTAATCAGCTAATTTATTCAATGTAAGGCTTATTGTTACATTTCGGTCATTGCCTTTAGTGAATATTAATCAGTTTTCCACAATTTGAGTAAAAGATTGCTATTCCGTGGAGATGAAAATGGCAATGGATGACGATGATAGGAATCATGCGGTTAGGTAGGAGTCACATTTGTATCTACGATAGCAAAATAGATAGGAATCACACTCTTTTTGCTAGCTCTTCTAGCATTGATCGAAGTCAGTTTATGATATAAAATGTTGTCTATTTTTGATCCGCTATTGGTCTGTCTCAACCATTAACTTAATATATTCTACATCTACAAGATGAATCAGTTAAATTGAGCTGAAATCATGCGATAAGATTTGCTGAAACACTTGCATTTTATTTGTGAAATAACCACCAGGGTGGCCATATTGAGATTCTTTAAAAGATTTGTCACAAATCGTAATTTGGTACCAGTAAAATGCATTTAAGCCCCCCGGTGGCTTAGGCTGCTGTCTGTTCTAAGGCGGTGGTTCTGTTGTTGTTGACTTTTTGTTTATTGTTACTCCCATTGTGGGAGTCTGTAATTGTTCTATGTTTTGTTGTACGTTACTTTATGTCCATTCTAGTATTGCAATCATCTTGATGGGGAAGAGAGAGCTGATTGCTTTGCTTAATTTGTCTTCCTGGTGTCTTGTGATGGTTGAGCGGCTCTTCCTCGCGGTGCCACGGGGTTGTCTGCAGTTGTGATTGTGGTATTTCCTGATCATACTCACTTACTATTTTTGGATCTAAATGAAGTTTTGTATGGTAGGAGATATAAGGGATACATTTTAATTGAGACACCATGGCAATATGGCAGCCATCTTGAAGTTCTTTAAACAGCACTTCACCCAAAACAATACATCTTAATTGAGCCAAACCTTTATGGGAGGCTATGGGGAACGTGGTGTCTTAGATTCGACATTATGGCTGTGTTCTGGTATATAATATATGGCAGTCATTTTGAAATTCTTCAATTTTCATCTAAAAGCCATGTTGTTTTGAACAGTACTTTTGTGGATGGCATCTGGGCAATATGGATATGAAGTTTTGTAAAAGAATATATATTAACCATGGCAGCCATATTCAAATTCTTAAAACGACTTGTAGTCCCTGAGTTGCTAATATACCTACTTCGTTCATGGGGAATTGAGTCTATTAGGACTTTTTAAAACTACACTATATCAAACGTAAATTGTCTGGCAAATGGAAGCTTTACTGCATAACCGCCATGTTAACTACATTTAATATCCTATAACAGCTACACATCTTTTTGTGCTAGTACAAAAGTAGTAAGTGAGTATGATCAGAAAATACCACAATCACAAACTGCAGACAAACCCATAGCACTGTGAGGAATAGCCACGCAACAACCACAAGACACCAGGAAGACAAACTAAGCAAAGCAACCAGCTCTCTTAAAACTATATCAAAATTTTATTTATCATCATGCTTATTGCCTTAAATCACTGAACCAAGTGCTTCAAATAGGTGTTATAAGTTAAAACAGCCTATGTTTATGGTACTGCGGTTATATATGTTACTTACTTTAAGTTCATGCCACTATTTAGTGCTATGCTATCACTAGACCATGGGCTGCCAAAATATATCTGAAGGGGATTTTATGCACTTTGATTATCTAAAACCACATTACATACGCCACAAAATAATTAAAAAGTAGAGTTTGATACACTACCCTAAAAAATAGAAATTTATAGCAGATATATCAACTGTTGGCTATTATTACATATCAGTTTGATCTTGAAATTGAAGGTATATGACTAGCAGTATAATTGTAACTCTTTTATTTAGCTTTTATAACTGTTACATCTGTTACATTATTCTAGATACATTTAGTGCTATCAGTCTTTGCATAAGTATTACATCAAACTAAATTCACTTTATAATTAACCATTTTAGACTTAATCCTATACTGTCTTTGACAGCATTTTGGACACACATAGTAACTTATGATAATGTTAAAACTATTATGTTAACAGTTTTGTCCTTTTTTTGCATTTGTTCCTTATCATTTATTACTTAAGAGCTATGTTTCCTTTTGCTAGTGACGTATAAATCTATAAATGTTGCCAAGTTGGCTAAAATATTTTGTAATTTTAAAAAGTTAAAAAACATTTGCCCCAAAAGCAAATATAATTTTACAATTTGACATAACCTCCATCTTCATATGTTCTAATCAATTCTATTTCATACAAACTATTATTTCTATTTGGATTTAACACAAAATCAGCTTTGTAATAAAAGTTAGTAAGATTGCAAAGGTCAGGAATCGATACAATCAAGTACCACACCTGACCCAGGATACCAATAGGAAAGTGACAAACTTACAATGAGACACCACAAACTAGAGCAAAGAGGCCAGCCCTTTCCCAGTTGGTGACCACAAGGTACTAAACTCTATGATGTACTATTAAGGTTATTAAGCACTATATATAATGCCTTGAAGTCTGTAACATACGTTACATATTACCAATCAAACAACAATGTTGATCTTTAGACCAGAAACATAATACGATATTTGAAGCATACAGACAGGATTACATGCTATTTTAAATGAAAAGATTCCCACCTTACATAACGTTTTTCTTCGAGGTTGTAACATAAAATAGTTTATAAATTGTGATAGAAGCAAGCTGTTAGCACTTTTGAAACAGTTATTAAATTGTATTTTAGATATATGTTATTTAAACCTAAAATGTTTATTGAAAACTATATAAAATGAAACTATTTAAGAAAATATCAATGACTTTTGGGTGCTTTGTTGAAAATGTAATGTAAATTACACCATAATGAGCGATTGGAGTGCCACTGCATTATCATAATAGATGGCTTAGTTTCTATCTCTTAAGGATCAAAGATTAGGAGAGTCTATTGTGTAGCACTTGATAAGTTATTTGGAATAAATGCACCAGAAATATCCATTGCACTTTGATAGCATTGGCAATCTTATTAACAATTCACGTCTGATTTTAATCTTTGTTCCTTCATATATCAAAATCGAACTCTACCCGCAGCTTTGTATACATTTGAATTCTAGCAAGCTCAATCAACAGGTGTCGCTCTAGTGTAGTGGATAAACCACTTGTACTGAGGTGTCCCAAGTTCAATTTCATCTCCTCCAATTTGTAATGGCCCATTCTCCCATGTGAGCTTAGTTGTCAGTGGGAAGAAACACAAACTCACTTGCTTAGTCTAGATTATTCAATGTTGCTTGTCATTGGGAATGTCAGATTTGCCTATGAAGTTAGCATGAATTGCATTTTCACACTAAAAAAACCTCAATACAAAAAATTATTATGGTCTATAACATGTTGGAAGGAATATATATGTCCGGTCCTGATTCTTCAGCCTAAACATGTTGTGGGTTCGAAAAGAAATGAGGCAATAAGACAGTTCTTTTGAGCTCCCAACTCGTATGTTAAAACTTATGGATAAGACAAAACAATCAAGATTTTACATTTAATAACAGGTTTATCACCAGCATTAACATGCATTTGTTGAATACATGCACAATGTATAAGTAAACAATGTAGACCATGATCATGTGCCACATTTGTAGCGTTTGATCAATGTACACACTGTTGGCAACAACTTATGCATACGACCTTTATAACCCTGGCCCAGACCTGGCAGAGGGCAGGGACAGCGGTGCTATAGTATCTTGATTTTACTTTTGGACCAGTGGTTCATAAGGAGGAGTCGTTTTAAGGCTTGATTCTAAATTTAGCTCTAGCGCTTATCTCAGTCAGTGTTCAATGTTAGTTCTATATTGAACAAAATACACATAAGCTTCCTCCTTATCATATTTAGGCAAGGTGGTGTCATTTGTATAAAGGGCTGTGTAACTTATTATATGTACTATGGAAACTACAAACCTTGCTACATGTATGTGAATCAAGTAAAGGATAGCCCATATAAGTAATAGAGCATTCATAATGGGTGAGTATGTTTTTCGTTGATGGAGTTTGTTGGCTAGTTGACCTTGGTGGAAGCCTTTGAATAATGTCAACTGCCAGGCCCGAGTTACCTTACCCATGTGATTACAAGGCCAGGTGGCGGGTCAATACTTCTCTGAGGGGAATGTTATGTGACCATATATTGTCACGTGTATAATGCATTTTTAAAGTACAATATGTATTAAATGGACTATGCAACTTCAAACCTTACAATACGAGATAGGGATAAAGGTAACATGTACAGTTAATAAATCACCCTTGGTGGGTGAACATGCTATTCCACTGACGGAGATTGTTAGCTGGATGACTCACCATACAAACATATTCATGAACAGCAGCTGTGTAGTATAAAATACGTGTGATTTTTATTTAACAATATACAAATGTGAGACCTATCCATTTTGATTGAAAACTTACGTGTGAATCCTACCAACTCAAACAGCACAACCCTGCAACGAATTTCAAGACCACCCAGTCTAAAAGTACAGCGTCACAAGGAAGACCATTCTAGTCCAGGTTCTCTGCACTAGGTGTTATTTCTGCACTCCACCAAAACCCAAGAAACTAATTGTCAAAAACACCTTCAATCGAGCGCAAAAGGTAAACAAAACGTGTGAGATTATCACATGTGTATCACGTGATTGTCCCCCTTGTATGTGCGCTAATGCAAGTCAGCAGTTTGAGAAACGTTGGAAACTTGGCAACTCATTCATGACTTATGTCCGCTAAAGCAAGTCACTAAAGCAAGTCAGCAGTTTGAGAAACGTTGGAAAATTGGTAACTCATTCATGCCTTATGTGCGCTAAAGCAAGTCACTAAAGCAAGTCAGCAGTTTGAGAAACGATGGAAAATTGGTGGCTAAATCATACCTTATGTCATCAGGAAAATTGGTGAGGCCAAATAAAAAAGGGTGTTTCGGGTAATGGGTCTGAAAATGCAAATATATGTTTTAATTTTTTTTCTGAAAAAAAAATTAATTTTATGCATTTTTAAGGGTCGTGTTACCCAGGTTTTTAAATTTGACCCGACTCATTCATGCCTTATGTGCGGTAAAGCAAGTAGGTGTAATTAAACCTAGAAGGGGTAAATCGATGGGCAGGACCGCCGCAAATATCCACTCTTAAATAACATAACGCACAGTATGACATTTTACATTGAACTTTGGCCCAAAGGACACAGTAATCCAAAACCTTTGATGCCATATACAAACCATAGACAACCAGTATCCCAAATATGAACCACTTAAACCTTTGATGTCATCTACGAGTAAAAACCATAGACAATCAGTGTCACAAATATGAACCACTTCATACGCGGATCCAGAAAGCTATACATACATACATTATTCGGTTATTGTGTCGGTGTGCCGCGGTCCCTGCTCACGAGGCATATATAGCACACACGGCACACCCAGTTTTATGCACCCACTTTGGCTTCAAAAAAGAATTCGGGCTGTATCCTGCCCTTATCCTACGCCTATCTGCGTTAAGTAAAGGTGTGGGGCATTAATTAGTTTGAATTTTGGAAATGCTCTAAACAGGTTTCAATCTTGTGGGGATTGACGTGACAATTTCGTCTGCACAGTGTCACCCCCACTGTTCCTGAAAGTGTAAGTTTTTTTATTCCGCCCGGAAGGGCTAGGAGTTTTGTTATCGTTTGTTTAAGTTTGCCGCTCCCCATAATGGTGAGCTGTAAGTTGATGTATCAAGTGGTGACAACATCCAGGTTCCACTCCGCACTACCGTCCAGGTCTTGTATACATGTGCTCGCGGGCGGTGTTACTAAGACGCGGACATCAGTCTACGAAGTTAGCTTTCCCTAGGGCAAGCTTTTGGAAATAAAGTTTTGCCTCCTTAATTATATTTTTCTATTTCAGTTGCAATTTTGTGGAGCGGGTGGCGAGGAGTCGGTGTTCTTTTGTAATTGATCTAGAAAGCTTCGTTAGAGTGAATCCAACTCTAACATTTTTTTTTTTTGGGGGGGGGGGGGGTTGGGGGTTGGGCTATGAGGGGTGGGGGATCCAATTGCCACTGTAAGCGGGCCATCATTGACCCGCCAGCAAAATGCCATTTAAATGGCGTTTCACTGGCGTGCCGATGTTGACCCAACATTAAATGCTGGCTTGGTAGCTTTGTGATTTCCAGGGGAAACGGACCAGTATTGCTAAGAAACCCCATATTTTTGCTATTTTCAGGGGGGGGGGAAGGGTCCGGACCCCCTGCCCCCCCCCCCCCTCTGGATCCGCGCATGCACTTACATTTAACATATTGGCATTACAAGCCATCACTGCTAAAATATTCAAAGGTGCACCTGCCATTTTCCATAGGAGATAATGTTAACAAGGCATGCGTTTCGACAGAAACCCAGTTTCTTTTGCTATCTGTGCTAAGTCGGATAAACAAGTTTGGGATAAAACAATTGCTGTTCAAGTGCATGGCTCAAATTTTGTAATTCTTTATTTTATTGAAAATGACGACTTTTTCTGGAAATCTGTAGAATCTTAGGAATTTGTTCATAGGCGTAGCCTAATGGTTTCTGCTACTTTTAAAGATTATTGAATGTTCATAAACGATGCTCTTGTCGTGTCGTCTTGAAATTTGCCTTTGTTTTTTTAAAAAAAAAAATCCAGTTTTACTTGGAGAGTTCCAAGGAGATTTCTGGGAAGAGGTAACTAAAGGAGCTCTAGCGATAAGGCGTATATTTTCCCTAGTTGACATGATTAAAAAACCTAAATTTTCAAATTGCCCTAATGTTTTTATAATTGGACTGTTTCGGTAGTAAAATATGCATAGCAAGCATCAAAATAGGTTTTAAAGCGATCCATCATTTACAAAGCCCTGAAAATTTGCGCCTTCTACTCCCACCCCTCATTTTTCGTTTTTAGACTGGGTGCCGTTTAGACGATAGTTTAAGTAAATCATTTGCAGGTTTTCAAAAAGTAAAAGTGCTAAAATTTTAGAGATATGAGTGCCCTTCATTTCCAAAACTTTGCGGTATTCCTTCTGCGCATGCGTACGAAATATACTTAAAATTGTGACGTTTGTCATTGATAAAGATGAAACTGGCATCTTTCAGTTTGTTTTTAGATGCTTTCCCCCCTAGACACAAGATGCCCATTGGACAACTAAATGTCGCTATACAAATATATAACATATGTAAATGGCGTCTTAGGTCTAGGGGGGGGGGGGGGGAGGGGTTGTATAAGCGAAAGAAGACATCAAATGTCTGATAAAAATAGACCACTTTGCAAGATGGTCGTTTTTATTGTACATCAACAGTTTTACTGTACATAGCGTGGTTCCCTGTTTAACGGTCTAGTTCCCCTATATGTTACTGAATAACAAGCACACTTGATGATCAAAATAAATTCTCATTCAATAAGAAGTAGCGTTATTACATGCATGAAGGAAACCCCGTTTTAAATATACAAATTCGGGGGCAATGGTGCATCGACGTCTCGTCTTTATATATTTGTTGAATGTGCCTAGTTTCTCCAGTCGTTATTTCAACAAAATAAAACGAACGTCTCGTTTAGGGAGATTGCTCGCCTTATCGCTAGAAATTCTTCTTATCAACAAACATCATCCTCATGAGTTAACAAACTAATCACAGGACAAACATATTTTTTCTTATAAAACTAACTCTCATCATGGGCCAGACTATGAGTGCATTTGCATTGTGATAAATGGCAAATAACGTAGTGCTCCTACAAATACTTTTAGCAGTGAAGATATATTTTAAGTTTGACCTTTGAATCAAAGATAATATCAGAAGTCCAAAAAATGTTGACATCTACACACCTGAGGCAATCAGCGTGCAAAATAAACATCCTACATCAAAAGTAGAGAGGAAGGCAAATATCAGGAATCGATACAATCAAGAACCATACATAACCAGAACACCATATGGGAAAGTGACAAAATCACAAGAAAACACAACACACTAGAGAGCCAAGCGATCAGTCCTTTACCGACAGGTCATCACAAGGCTGCAAGGATCAGACAAGACAGCATAACAGAGATTAACATGAAACATGTCCACAAAAGAAGCACTGCCAAAAAAATCACCGGAGGGCCAGGCTTAAACATGGTTAACGCTTAGTTCTGATGTGGTTAAAGACACATATATGTTTAGTTCGCATGAAAGATCCTTTACTTATCGATGTATCATAACAAGTCATACAATCAGAGTTTAAGCATTTTTTTTAACTTGATCGTTGAATCAAAGGCCATGCAAAGAATCCAAAAGCTTTCTTGTCATTTACATATTTCAGGCAAACATTGTGTTAAATATGAATATCCTTCATCAAAAATGTAAGAGCAGTTATATCACAATCCTTCACTTCAAGGTCAAACATTTGTTGTCATCTATACACCATAGCACGCCTACCAAACGATCTAATGCTCAACCGCTGTTGAAATAAAAAAAAAACTGCCCTAGGAAGATAATCGAAAATCGGAGATTGTCATGCAAAACATTTGTAGTCTAAACACGAACTCAGAAAGTATTCTCATTATTTCATATTTAAATTACTTTTCACGAGATAGACTAGTTCCTGACGGATCCTGGTACACCTTTATGACGCGGAAAGTGAATCTGACGAATTGAGATAACTTTCTGACCTCGTTTTTATACAACGCACGTAAAAAATCAAAGGCTGTTACATGACATTCCCTGATTTTGGATTCTCTTCTTAGAGCAGTTTTAAAAAACAACAGCGATCGAGCATTAGATCGTTTGCCTTTGCATATGCAATCATTGTACAAAATATGAACCACATTCATAAGAAAATGCAAGTACTAGTAAACCGTTAAAGCTGCATAGTCTGTAACTTTTGATCGTTTAATTTTAGAACAAATGTTTGTATTTTTCAAGAACACAGTAAAAAAACTAAAATTCAGGCATACATTTTACCAATTTCGTAAATCTTAACAACTTATCAGTATCGAAACACCAGCATTAATGTTAAAATTAAGTGTCTATAATTATTGGAGGGACGCAAATAATTACCAACACGAGAAAAACACACCTGTTTTATAAGATAATTCACTTTTCCGTGCAGTTTTCAGCTCTAGTGAACAGATATATTGTGAAAACATAACTTAATTCAGCTTTTACAAATGATTTAAAAAGAAAATAAAAAATTTCGAAAAATGTTCATAGTTGCAGACTGAGTCTCTTTAAGTAAATCCGTTAAGTGGCCAATGCAACCATTTCCAAAGGAGCTTGGGGAAACTATAAGTACAGGTTATAGTTCATATACTACAATTATAAAGGAATTAAGTGAACCACTTAATTTTTTTATATATGTAAAGAAATAGCTATCACGAAGGTAAATCCAACACAGTTAATAATATGAGTAATGCCCCTTGGTTTAATGAAGATTGTGCTGAACGTCGTCGTATCTTTTATACATGTCTTAATTTGTATAGGGGGGATAAATCTAACGAAAATAGGATAAATATGGTAAACGCAAGGTCCCAATATAAAACATGTTTAAGAAAATCAAGATTGGCATATGATAAATCTGAAACAGATAAATTATACAGATTACGCTGTCAAAATGCACGTGATTACTGGAAATTACTTAAGAGTGCATCTCAGAACCCCAGATCAAATATACCTTTATCAACATTTGAGCGATATTTTAAGGCCATCAATACACCGGACAGTGCATTTTATGTACCGGATGATGATATTGTTGCATCAAATGACATGTATATTCGAGGTGAGTTGGATGTTATGTTTGAGGAGTTAAATTTACCTCTCTCAAGAAATGAAATATCAAAAGCAATTAAGCAACTTAAGAACAACAAGGGAGCGGGTCCAGATAAAATGATTAATGAATTTTTTATTCATGGAGCAAACATTTTATTACCATATTTTGATGTTTTATTTAATACTATATTCAGTAATGGATATTTTCCACAAGACTGGTCTCTAGGCGAAATCATTCCACTTCATAAAAAAGGGAGCATTAATAATGTTGACAATTATAGGGGGATCACTCTATTAAGCACACTAGGTAAATTGTTTACGAGAATTTTGAATAACAGGCTAACGGGTTGGGCTGAAGAATATGGCATATATGTTGAAGCGCAGGCTGGCTTTAGGGAAGCAATGGGAACCACTGATCACATTTTTTCCTTACATGGACTAATTTCACATTACTTAAATAATAATAAGAAACTATTTTGTGCATTCATTGATTTTTCTAAGGCATTTGATTACATTGTAAGGGATAACTTGTGGTATAAATTAATAAAACTTGGTATAAGGGGGAATATCTTAAATATTGTTATGTCAATGTATCAAAATGTGAAGTCTAAAGTTAAATTTGATGGAGAAAAAAGTGATACTTTTGCTTGTTATACAGGGGTACGTCAAGGTGAATGCTTGTCCCCATTCCTTTTCTCAATGTTCATTAATGATTTGGAAGATGAATTAATCCTTAATAATGTTCAGGGTTTAGATTTGGAGCATTTTAAAATATTTCTATTAATGTATGCTGACGATATCGTAGTATTTTTAGAAACTGCTGAGGGGCTTCAAAATGGGTTAAATTGTATGTATCAATATTGTCAAAAGTGGAAATTGTCAGTAAATACCCAGAAGTCAAAAGTTATGGTTTTTAGGAAGGGTGGGGTGCTTAGAAGAAATACACATTTCTATTATGGAGAACACGAACTTGAAATAGTTAGTAAATTTACTTATCTAGGAATTGTTTTTTCGACTGGAGGTGCCTTTACTGACGCACAACAGGCCTTGTCAGGACAGTCTCTTAAAGCTATCTTTATGTTTAATAAGTATATTCGTAAATTCGTCAATTTGAAGCCCCAACACATTCTGGATTTATTTGATAAGCTAATTCGGCCTATTTTGACTTACAGTGCGGAAGTCTGGGGGTTTACAACATCTATGATAACTGAAAGGGTACACCTTCAATTTTCTAAGAAACAATTAGGGATTAAGCAATGCACCCAAAATGATTTTGTATATGGTGAATTGGGTCGCACATCATTGTTAGTAGATCGCCATCTCCGAATTATAAAATACTGGTTAAAAATATGTAATGCTAATAGAAATAAGTATATATGGCATGTTTATAATGTATTATTGTCAGATATCAACCAGCATCCAAATTGGGTTAATTGGGTTTCATTGGTAAGGGATTTGTTGTCACGTCTAGGATTTTATTATGTATGGATACAACAAGGTGTAGGTAACACTAACGCTTTTATGAGTGAGGTTCGACAAAGGTTAACTGACAATTTTGTACAAAACTGGAATTCACGCTTACTTGATTCAAGCCGAGCTTCGTGTTATAGAAATATATCACTATTTGGTCATAAATTATATTTGGAATGTGTGACTGTTAAAAAATTTAGAATTGCTTTGTCCCGTTTGAGAACATCTTCTCACCGTTTGGAGATTGAGGCAGGCCGCTGGTCGAGACCTGTACGGAAACCAATTGCTGAAAGGCTATGTTTTCTATGTAATACACTAGAAGACGAGTTTCACTTTATTTTAGAGTGTCCAGTTTATAGTGATTTTAGATCTCAGTATATTAAGAAGAAATTTTGGAAACGACCAAATATGCTAAAGTTTATAGAATTAATGACCTCTGAAAATCAAGCAGTCTTGCAAAAATTGGCATGTTATGTCCATAAATCGTTTGAATTAAGAAACGAAATGCTGTATAAACGGTGATTTTATTAATTTCTTATATGATAACTCTCAAATTGTGCCTTCTCCCAACACAAGATCTTCTTTTTGTATGAAAATTGTATGATATCCTGGTTGTCGAACATTTTATTATGAAATTATAGCAAAACAAGTCTAAGAACTCTGTAAAACCTACAATTACATCAATTTTATCAAGTACATTACTGTATGTACGCGTAGCTCTGGAACTATTATATGTAGAAAGCACATGGGTGAGTGCTCTGGGATTATTACTGAATTCAGGATTCTGAGACTGTCATTCCCTAGAAAGTCAGCCTCAGAATTCTGAAATTGGCAAAAAGTTAAAGCGTCTATGATTAGCTTTCAGTATCTCTGATTAATTTTAGTCTATCTGAAGACATTTCATCATTCAAAAATTTAAATTAATGGTATAAGTGTTTTGGTATAATTAATCAATACATGGACGAGAGATGTATGATTATCCCCAAATTCGGAATTTTGAGACTGATCGTCTGTAGAAAGTCAGCCTCAAAATACTGAAATTGGCAGATGATTATAGCTTCTCTGAATAATTTTCAGTCTGTCAGAAGACAATGTACCATTCACACACTTACAATGGTTTGTTTTTTGAGTAATTTGAGGTTTTAGTGCCAATAGTTCATGATGTCTGAAGTTTTAACTTTTGCCCATGACATTACGATAATTTGAGCCATGGGTTAAGAAGTGCGCCTACCATGAGCGAACATCAAAGGCGCAGATCTCAGAATACGTAATGCCTAGTCTAGGTATGCAGCTTTGATGTTCAATAGTGTCGACATTCAGTGTATGTGTTGATTTGAAGATACCGTTCTCAAAAAGTGGCCGAACAACGGTACATGCATGAGGTTTGAGTGATGCTCATTGGTGGGATGCACAGTGTCTTCAAACAGGTTATATTGTCCTACATACATATGTACATGCTCGCCAAATGTTCTTGAATTTGTACGTGTTTGCTTTCATGTCAACGTACTCAAATATTATCTGTTTGTGTATTGTATGTAGCTCATAGGCCAGTAGGCCTTTTGCGAATAAAATTATCTATCCATCTGTAATATATGATCTATAACTTGTACTTATACTTCACTCCGCCCCTTCCTGTGCCTCACAACCAATCAGCTTGAACAGAAATTTAAAATTTTGGTCAACTTAATCACATATTTTGTCAATATTTGTAATATCTATTAAGTAACATCATTAAGTAAAACCGTTAAGTGGTCAATGCGACCATTTCCAAAGGAGCAGGAGAAAACTGTAAGTAGGTCATAGCTCACATATTAAAATTATAAAGAAATAAAGTGGTCCACTTTATTCCTTTATAATTATAACCTATAAATAAGGAATACTTATATACTATTGAAAGAGGGTGGAGGGCAAAAGGTTAATTTTACACAATTATTGGAAAAGCCCCTGGTGGCATTTCAGGCCGCGAAATTTCTTAAAATAGGCACTTGCCCTGCATCACAAAATTTATTGGCATATATAGGAAAAATATTAATTTTCATTAGAAATATCGAAATTTCCACTTGCCCTGCAGCCTGAGGCACTCGTAAATACGAGCGGACGAGTGTTATTTTCGAGCCCTGCATTTGCTAGTCTCTTCTTTTCCAATGTACTTGTCTATGTCGTCAGTTTCTCAGAGCTCCAAGGATTAGACTTATTAAGTCTGACGAGACGTGAATCTTTTTCATATTGATATCATTTTACTTAATTTCCCATTCCTCTCAAATACCTTTTCTTCAGCTATCAGATGTTTGAGCCAGCATCAGTAAAAAAAAACTGGTCTGGTGTGTTAGTATAAGATGAAATGTGGCCATAAAAAGACAAAACGTTGGCTTAAACGTTGGTTAGGCAGAGGATGGTATGGATTCATAAAGGTGACATTAACACCTCCGACTTATGTCACTATATCCCTATTTAATGTCAGGTCATTTTGTGGGATAACCATGTCAATTGACCAGCACTCGTGTTCAGTGTTATCTGTTATTATATAATTTATCTCTTATTACTATCAACAATAACAAGAGAGTTGTTTTGATGAGTTGGTGTGATATGAAGGAAATGGTAAATCTATATTTCAATTTGACATTTGATTGGGTTTCTTTCAGAGCTAATAATTGCCGGAGAATGATCAAGAAACAGCTTGTCTGAGATAATGCGAATCTATTAAAATGATCAATAATGTAATACTATGATAATACTTAGCCAACATGGCCAATTTTACATCAAAATATTAAAAAATATTGATTATTTTAATAACACTAGAAGGGAATTTATTCAAATATAAACTATTCTTTATTCAGCATGTTTTACATTTTCAGGCACTTGGCCTCTGTCAACATATATAATTATATGCACTAAAGCTATATCTTCCACCGCCAGCATAGTTATATCGGACCGCTAGTGGCATTTATAGTGGGCATATGGGCATTGGGTCTCGCTAGTGGCCTGCCATCGGTCCGCTATTGATTGAATTTGGGAAGAAAACATTTAAAGTATCATTTTCTTTCTGTTTCATTTCCTGGTTTTTAGCTTCAATGTTTACTGCCGCCACTCTAATACTAACTTTGGTTTTCACGAGACCGCAAGCGGTCTGCCAGCAGCCGGGCCTCAAGGTTATAAAACTTGAGTTCATTCTCAAACTAAAAATAAAGCGCAATGATTGGCTGCTTGCAGACACGTGTTCGCATGCAGCCAAACATTGCGCTTTATTGTGAGTTTGAGACTGTACTCAAGTTTTATAAACTCGGGGCCCGATATCTTGATGACAGCTCCAAATTTGATATTAGAGAGACAACCGTCATGTATCATGAATTACATGTATTATCAAACACAGCCCATGCGAACTCCATGAAATATTATTATGATAAAAAACAAAACAGATAATTGATATTTACATGTAGCCTTTATAAATAGTTCATGAGATATATTCAAGAAGTTGTTAATTTATGTACACATTTACTGGCCCCGAGGTTATAAAATAAGTTCATGCTCAACTTAACTGAGCACAAAATTTCAACTGCTCATAATAAGTAAAATACCGACAAATGAAGAAGTTTCTTGCTTTTAGTCTCTCGGATGTTGTATTTATCATGCTAATAAATGTTAAAATGCCAACAATTGTTGGCATTTTAACATTTATAAGCAGGAGAAATTTCATGCTCAACTGAGTTGAGCATGAAAAAAGTTTCATAACCTCTAGGCCTGGTTTGTGCCGAAATATCCACTTCTTTTAGATCATGCATGTATATACCATCATAATATATTGTTAGCACATCAATTCAACTCATGCTGTTGGTAACTTTAATTGCACCTGTTATCGTTTGTGCATGGCTCCTCTGTATTGGCAGTCACCAGTCCTTTAGAACAATGATAACAACCACTGTTATTAATTGTAAAGAGTAAAGCGGCATTAAATCAGCATAGTAGTAAGAGCGTCTCTATAGCGCCAAGTTTAAAAAAAAGGTCCCTTATGACCATACAAAAACATGCAAGAAGGTCCTTTTTAACCAGACAAATGGATGCTGTAGAATTATAGCATCAAGTTCAAGGTCACTATTGTAATGACGTCATTTTCTATTTTTAGTAACTGACACGTTCAGACCTGTTTATCTATATTTAGACATTATGACCTCTTACACTCTGAGCCCTTTTCTTCTGACGCGTGTTCAGACAGATGTGGATTTTTATATTAGAAAATCAATTTTTTAATGACCGCCATAAAATAATTGCCAATAATATTATTAAATCACGTGACAAGTTTCTATGGGAACTGTATTAATAGACTTTTCGCTTACTGTAAAGGCGGCAACTTTAATATTCATGTCTGAGCATGGTTCGGCTATTTCATCTGCTAAACAAGGGAAATCAGGTCCTATTTATAATTTGGTGAAGAATTAATAAGCTTTTTGTGCCGCGCAAACGTGCGTGCATTTCATGAAAATCCTGATTGTATATTACTGACCTCATTTCACATATATTAACCATAAAAACGCATAATAACAAAAAGTAAACTATGTATGTTTTTCGTCGACCACTAAAATATGAAGCCTCATCCTCATAGACAAACAGCGTGGACCCAGATCAGACTGCTTCTGTAGGAGCAGTCTGATCTGGGTCCACAATGTTTGCCACTATGCTTATTTTAAATAGACATTTTCAGATGCAGTTATTTTGCTGGCGTTTTAAGGACTAAATAATGTGTTTTGCGTCTATACTTAGGTAATGGTGCAAAATGATACAGTTACTTTACAATAAAACCGCGCCTCATTTTCAGCTTTTACCTATATCTAAGGTTGTCCAGTCCTTATTACGCATTCATGAGGTGCCGCCTTTACAGTAACCAAAAAGTCATATAATACTAGCGAACACCTGCTAGGAAAAATCAAAGGGACAGAACTCACGTTCAAAAATCTTGCCTGTGTACATATAGTTGTTTCTTTAAGACCCTAACAATAATTGGGGGTTTCAATCTTGTACAGCGCCCATGAAATATTTTACAACAGTATGTAAAATTCAGGCTACCATTCCTGGTATCCCATTGAACCTAAGACAATGGAACGTTCTACAAGGAGTATCCAATAGTGTGAATAGAGCTATCGAAATAGGAAAACACATGTAAGAACAAGTGATCAAGGAAAAAGTTCAATTCATGATGGAGCTTTCAAGTGTCTTTAATCGAATTCATTTCTTATTAGTGTTGAAAAATGCATCAGGAGATGACAGAATCATCATGTTAGAATACATTACTCTGGGGCAAATGGCCTGTATAGGAGAGATAGCGCGCAGAATAAACCACCATACATTTCCTTTGTTGATTTGAGACATGGCTTATTTTGAGGACAGAAGCTTAATGTTATGCGTATTATTTTCATTAAAGGTATCTTTTCGTGGAAAAGTAGCCACACTAGTTTGTTACCACAGAATCTTGTCAAGACTTCTACGAGAGTATTACCTCCAGGCGAGGTCGAGATGGTGGTGGTGGGTGGTGGTGGTGGTGATTGTGGTGGGTGGTGGTGGTGGTGGTGGGTGGTGGTGGTGGTTGTGGTGGTCGTGGGTGGTGGTGGTGGTGGGTGGTGGTGGTGGTGGTGGTGGGTGGTGGTTACAATGATCCAATAATTGTAAAAAGGCTGAAAAGCATAAGAAGGTATAGACACATTATTCGTTGAGACAAAATGATCAGGTGTTTGATCTGCAACCAGTCCTATAGTAGGCGTGATGCATTGCGAAGACATGAATGCAATGTCCATGGCAGTGGGAAAAATATCGACCAGTCACATCCATTGAAGGAAATAACATTTCAACATCCCTTTTCTATGATGGTGACTGGGCCCAGTGGATCAGGGAAAACTGAATGGACTATAAAGCTGTTACTCACCTCATTAATACACCCACCTCCAGAACGTATCTTATGGTGTTTTGGGCAATGGCAACCCTTGTACGAGGATCTTCAGAAGAGAATTCCATGGATAGAATTTGTGCATGGCATCCCAGACTATCTCAATAGTCCTCAGTTTATCAATCCAGGTAAACGGAACCTAATCATCTTTGATGATCTGATGAATGAAGCGAAGTGTGACCAGAGAATAGCTGATCTCTTTACCAAAGGCAGTCACCACAGAAATATATCTATTGTGTACCTTACCCAAAACGTGTTTCCTCAAGGTAAAGCGTGCAGAGAAATTGCTTTGAATACGCAATACTTGGTGTTGTTTAATAATCCAATTGACAGACAACAAGTGGCAACCTTGGCAAGAAGTTTTATCCATCAAACAGCGCTATGTTTATGAAGCGATTTGAAGAAGCCACTTCACGACCTTATGGTTATCTCGTCATAGATCTTAAATTGAGTACATCGGAACATGACAGATTACAAACTGATATATTTGAGTCCACTGATCAACATGCTTTTGAACCTCCAGACGAGGAAACTCTGCCTGATGATGATGAAGATGCTAGCAGCGTAGAGTCTCTAGACTATATAAACAATCTTGGACCTCCTGGTAAACGAAGAAAATTAAGAGATGCCTGCTCTAGACCTGTCATATGGAATAGGAGATTTCAAAATCCGCTCAGGCAGGCCAACATAGAACAGTTTAAGGCTAAAGTAAATGCCTATGAAGAGCAAGGTTTTACCTTGGAAAAAAGCTATCCATTTTGCTGCTAAAGATGAATTGCCTTATCTCCGTAAAAGACTCAGACAAGAGTACGCCCAATTTCTAATTGATTTATATGAGTTACAAGAGGACCCTATTCAACAGCAAATACTAGAATCGGCGAGAACGATCAGAAGTCAACATAATATGAATCAGACTGACTCTATCAGACAAGCCTTCAAACTCAGAAAAGACTTATTTATGGACATATGGCCAAATCATAATATAGAAGAAAACCATGAAGAGGATGAAGCCTCTGAAGAGGAATGAACAACGTAAGAATGATGAGGTATCATACAAGAACAAGAACAATGGGGTCAATCAAAGTATACGATGCTAAACAAGAAAAATGGGTTCCCTACGTGCCAGACTACAATGCATGGTATCAACATTTTAAAGACTTGAGAGATGGATACATCCAGCCCAACCATATGGGACGTTATGTCGTGGGCAGTGGGAAGAAATACAGAAAGCTAAAAGAAATAGAAACACGAGAAAAGGAAATGGAAGTGCGTGAAAAACAACTTGAAGCACGTGAAAAACAAATAGAAGCACGAGAACAGAAAAGTCCCACTTTGAAACAAATCACACCAATAGCTCAAGCGATCGAAATAGCCAAATCAGAGATTGAGCGTAAACGAAAAGAGAATGATAGTCAGAGTATAACAGGTGGAAATCTGCAGCGTAAGAAATGCAAAGCAACTGTGGACTGGAATTCATTCAGATATTAAAAGATGAACAGCAAACAACTGTATGATATGCTGCTTGGCTATCCAGTCACAATATGCACTGCAGATCAACTTAAAATACAAAGAGGAAAATTCTTCATTAATTTTTTGACTCCTTGGGACACATGGCAAAAGACTATGGAGTTGGATTTGAAAAGATCCTAAAAAGGAAATACCTCAAAAACGTTGGTCAACTACAGCAATCTACATCCAATGTGTGCGGTCTATACTGCGCATACTATGTTATGAAGAGACATCAGGGAAAAACGATGAAAGACATTGTAAAAGACTTTAATGTACAACAGAAGAAGCGAAATGATCGCTTGATAGTGACTAAAATGATGAAATTGTGTACTTGAAAGCGTCCAGTGCAGAGGAAATGATGTCATAATGTACGATTTATGTAGTGCTTGTTCTTTGTTCTATATTACAATAAATATAAAACACATATACTAGTTTTTGCGTTATTTTTTTTAATGCTTTCTCGATAAATCCTCCCGCCAGCACCACCCACCACCACTGTACCCCTACTGGTATCCACTATACCCCACTGTACCCCTGCTGTACCCTGACTTTACCCCTGCTGTACCCTGACTGAACCCCTGCTGTACCCCCTGCTGTATCCTGACTGTATCCTTACTGTATCCTCACTGTATCCTGACTGTATCCTGACTGTATCCTGACTGTATCCTGGCTGTATCCTCACTGTATCCTGACTGTATCCTCACTGTATCCTGGCTGTATCCTGACTGTATCCTGACTGTTTCCTCACTGTATCCTCACTGTATCCCTATCATTATACCCTTTATTATCGAGTGCATGACGATGGGCTATTTACGTTTTTTCCACAATATCGTACTCTATTGTAAAATGTTCGTTCGTTTGTATGTTTGTTTGTTAATGCTCTGGATCCTTGTAAAATAAATATAGAAAAGTATACTAATTTTGTGTTATTTTTAAGCTTTCCTGCTTTATATTGACAGATCTACAGCCATACCCTTACTTGTGCGCGTGTGTGTTTGTCTGTCGGTCTGTGTGTGTGTGTGTGTGTGTGTGTGAGTGTCTGTAATGTTTTGTTGTGGTGGTGGAGGTTTGTGTCTGTGTGCATGTGTGTGTGTCTGTACGGTTCTCTGCAAAGGTGTGTGTGTGTGTGTCTGTGTGCGTGTGTGTCTGTCTTTACGGTTCTCTGCAAAGGTGTGTGCGTGCGTGCGTGCGTGCGCGTGTGTGTGTGTGTGTCTGCCTGTCTGTCTGGCTGTATGGTTCTCTGCATAAGTGTGTGTGTCTGTCTGTCTCTCTGTGTGTCTGTCTGTCTGCATGATTCTCTGTAGAGGTCTGTGCGTGTTTGTGGGTGCTTAAATGCGTGTTTTATGCACGTTAAATAACAGCTAGCCTTAGCTATAGAGGATATATGGTCTACCTTGGTTATTGTAGAAAAAATAAACCCGTCTAAAGTTGTCTAAAACTCGTCAACGAAAATCAATAAATATTTAGTGTCAAAAACTGTTACATTTTCCGCTATGCCTACCTACTGATTTCGCCCTTTTGATTCGTATAAATAGTATTATATTTTGACTAGTTCTCGTACTACTGACAATTACCATTAAGTATAAGTATTCTATTGATCGAGGTCAGTGAGTGAAAATGCTCATCATGGGTCGTGCACATTATTGATTCATATAAATGAGCCGCCACATGTGATTTCCATCAATGTGGCATTTTGACAAGTGTAGTCTCAGACGAGCCTGTGCAGCCCCCTTTTAAGCTTAGAAACTCCAAATTATGTTCAGTAAGTAGCTTAACACTCATTAAATATTCAAGCGACAAGCAAAGGTTCTGATCAGTCTGCGCATATGCGCAGGCGTGTTTGAGCCTTTGCTGGTCGCACATACCAAAGTGTTGGAAATCTCATGCCACGGCTCAAATGAATTTTACATACTGTTGTAAAATATTTTATGGGCTTTGTACAAGATTGAAACCCCCAATAATTTGTTAGGGTCTAAGAGAAACAACTGTATGTAATCTGATATAAGTAATCTTATTTTGTCCTGTACCCTGCCAGCATGATATATCAGGCCACCATCGGTCTACCAATGGAAACTCCAATTAATGGCGTTTCACTGGCGGATTGACAGTGGCCTGCATTGGGTATTTATATACTTTTTTTTAACCCCAGGGTAATGCTATATGCCTGTCTCCTGGTATGCTATCGAACTCACTAGATATTCGAGTACAAAACAAAGGGTTACTAACGTGTGACTGTGCTCAATAGAAACGTCTCTGTGAGACCGTTTTTAGCACGCACAAAATATAATAAGTATGAGCCGTAGAGAAATATTTAAATTGATTTTAAGCGTAAAAATAAATATATACCCGTGCATATACCCATTGATATGTATTATAATAAGATAGGTGAAACTAGGTTGATATTTCAAACGTTCCTAAAAGACGTTACTATTTCGTACATAATTTTATGAACTATATTTTGGCTTATTCATATACTTGAGTATATGAATAAATCACTAACTTACTAAAATCTGTTGAAGTAAAGAAGACAAAGATCAGTAATCGATACAATATGCGTGAAGTTGGCTAGTCAATCAACAATCAACAATCGACATTCAATGTCTAGCTAGACAATCGACATTCAACTCAACATTCAATGTCTAGCTAGACAATCGACATTCGGCTCAACATTCAATGTCTAGCTAGACAATCGACATTCGGCTCAACATTCAATGTCTAGCTAGACAATCAACATTCAGCTCAACATTCAAAGTCTAGCTAGACAATCGACATTCGGCTCAACATTCAATGTCTAGCTCGACAATCAACATTCGGCTCAACATTCAATGTCTAGCTCGACAATCAACATTCAGCTCAACATTCGAGTTAGCAATGATTCCGAACTCCTGAAGCCGAATCTTGGCGTATGTTGAGCTAGACAATCGACATTCAGCTCAACATACAATGTCTAGCTCGACATTCGGCTCAACATTTAATGTCTAGCTCGACAATCAACATTCGGCTCAACATTCGAGTAAGCAATGAGTCCGAACTTCTGAGGCCGAATCTTGGCGAATGTTGAGCTAGACAATCGACATTCAGCTCAACATTCAATGTCTAGCTAGACAATCGACATTCAGCTCAACATTCGAGTTAGCAATGTGTCCGAACTTCTGAAGCCGAATCTTGGCGAATGTTGAGCTAGACAATCGACATTCGGCTCAACATTCAATGTTTAGCTCGACAATCGACATTCGGCTCAACATTAAATGTCTAGCTAGACAATCAACATTCAGCTCAACATTCGAGTTAGCAATGCGTCCGAACTTCTGAAGCCGAATCTTGGCGAATGTTGAGCTAGACAATCGACATTCGGCACAACATTCAATGTCTAGCTCGACATTCCGTTCAACATTGAATGTCTAGCTAGACAATCGACATTCAGCTCAACATTCGAGTTAGCAATGCGTCCGAACTTCTGAAGCTGAATCTTGGCGAATGTTGACCTAGACAATCGACATTCAGCTCAACATTCAATGTCTAGCTAGACAATCGACATTCGGCTCAACATTCAATGTCTAGCTCGACAATCAACATTCGGCTCAACATTCAATGTCTAGCTCGACAATCAACATTCAGCTCAACATTCGAGTTAGCAATGATTCCGAACTCCTGAAGCCGAATCTTGGCGTATGTTGAGCTAGACAATCGACATTCGGCTCAACATTCAATGTCTAGCTCGACATTCGGCTCAACATTTAATGTCTAGCTCGACAATCATCATTCGGCTCAACATTCGAGTAAGCAATGAGTCCGAACTTCTGAGGCCGAATCTTCGCGAATGTTGAGCTAGACAATCGACATTCAGCTCAACATTCAATGTCTAGCTAGACAATCGACATTCAGCTCAACATTCGAGTTAGCAATGTGTCCGAATTTCTGAAGCCGAATCTTGGCGAATGTTGAGCTAGACAATCGACATTCGGCTCAACATTCAATGTCTAGCTCGACAATCGACATTCGGCTCAACATTCAATGTCTAGCTAGACAATCAACATTCAGCTCAACATTCGAGTTAGCAATGCGTCCGAACTTCTGAAGCCGAATCTTGGCGAATGTTGAGCTAGACAATCGACATTCGGCTCAACATTCAATGTCTAGCTCGACATTCCGTTCAACATTGAATGTCTAGCTAGACAATCGACATTCAGCTCAACATTCGAGTTAGCAATGCGTCCGAACTTCTGAAGCTGAATCTTGGCGAATGTTGACCTAGACAATCGACATTCGGCTCAACATTCAATGTCTAGCTCGACAATCAACATTCAGCTCAACATTCGAGTTAGCAATGAGTCCGAACTTCTGAGGCCGAATCTTGGCGAATGTTGAGCTAGACAATCGACATTCAGCTCAACATTCAATGTCTAGCTAGACAATCGACATTCAGCTCAACATTCGAGTTAGCAATGTGTCCGAACTTCTGAAGCCGAATCTTGGCGAATGTTGAGCTAGACAATCGACATTCGGCTCAACATTCAATGTCTAGCTCGACAATCGACATTCGGCTCAACATTGAATGTCTAGCTAGACAATCAACATTCAGCTCAACATTCGAGTTAGCAATGCGTATGAACTTCTGAAGCCGAATCTTGGCGAATGTTGAGCTAGACAATCGACATTCGGCTCAACATTCAATGTCTAGCTCGACATTCGGTTCAACATTGAATGTCTAGCTAGACAATCGACATTCAGCTCAACATTCGAGTTAGCAATGCGTCCGAACTTCTGAAGCCGAATCTTGGCGAATATTGAGCTAGACAATCGACATTCAGCTCAACATTCAATGTCTAGCTAGACAATCGACATTCAGCTCAACATTCGAGTTAGCAATGAGTCCGAACTTCTGAAGCCGAATCTTGGCGAATGTTGAGCTAGACAATCGACATTCGGCTCAACATTCAATGTCTAGCTCGACATTCGGCTCCATGTTGAATGTCTAGCTAGACAATCAACATTCAGCTCAACATTCGAGTTAGCAATGAGTCCGAACTCCTGAAGCCGAATCTTGGCGAAAGTTGAGCTAGACAATCGACATTCAGCTCAACATTCAAGTCTAGCTCAACATTCGGCTCCATAATGAATGTCTAGCTAGACAATCAACATTCAGCTCAACATTCGAGTTAGCAATCAGTCCGAACTTCTGAGGCCGAATCTTGGCGAATGTTGAGCTAGACAATCGACATTCAGCTCAACATTCAATGTCTAGCTAGACAATCGACATTCAGCTCAACATTCGAGTAAGCAATGTGTCCGAACTTCAGAAGCCGAATCTTGGCGAATGTTGAGCTAGACAATCGACATTCGGCTCAACATTAAATGTCTAGCTCGACAATCGACATTCGGCTCAACATTGAATGTCTAGCTAGACAATCAACATTCAGCTCAATATTCGAGTTAGCAATGCGTATGAACTTCTGAAGCCGAATCTTGGCGAATGTTGAGCTAGACAATCGACATTCGGCTCAACATTCAATGTCTAGCTCGACATTCGGTTCAACATTGAATGTCTAGCTAGACAATCGACATTCAGCTCAACATTCGAGTTAGCGATGCGTCCGAACTTCTGAAGCCGAATCTTGGCGAATATTGAGCTAGACAATCGACATTCAGCTCAACATTCAATGTCTAGCTAGACAATCGACATTCAGCTCAACATTCGAGTTAGCAATGAGTCCGAACTTCTGAAGCCGAATCTTGGCGAATGTTGAGCTAGACAATCGACATTCGGCTCAACATTCAATGTCTAGCTCGACATTCGGCTCCATATTGAATGTCTAGCTAGACAATCAACATTCAGCTCAACATTCGAGTTAGCAATCAGTCCGAACTTCTGAGGCCGAATCTTGGCGAATGTTGGGCTAGACAATCGACATTCAGCTCAACATTCAATGTCTAGCTAGACAATCGACATTCAGCTCAACATTCGAGTTAGCAATGTGTCCGAACTTCTGAAGCCGAATCTTGGCGAATGTTGAGCTAGACAATCGACATTCAGCTCAACATTCAATATCTAGCTAGACAATCGACATAAGGCTCAACATTCAATGTCTAGCTCGACAATCAACATTCAGCTCAACATTCGAGTTAGCAATGAGTCCGAATTCCTGAAGCCGAATCTTGGCGAATGTTGAGCTAGACAATCGACATTCAGCTCAACATTCAAGTCTAGCTCAACATTCGGCTCCATAATGAATGTCTAGCTAGACAATCAACATTCAGCTCAACATTCGAGTTAGCAATCAATCCGAACTTCTGAGGCCTAATCTTGGCGAATGTTGAGCTAGACAATCGACATTCAGCTCAACTTTCAATGTCTAGCTAGACAATCGACATTCAGCTCAACATTCGAGTGAGCAATGTGTCCGAACTTCTGAAGCCGAATCTTGGCGAATGTTGAGCTAGACAATCGACATTCGGCTCAGCATTCAATGTCTAGCTGGAAAATCGACATTCGGCTCAACATTGAATGTCTAGCTAGACAATCAACATTCAGCTCAACATTCGAGTTAGCAATGCGTATGAACTTCTGAAGCCGAATCTTGGCGAATGTTGAGCTAGACAATCGACATTCGGCTCAACATTCAATGTCTAGCTCGACATTCGGTTCAACATTGAATGTCTAGCTAGACAATCGACATTCAGCTCAACATTCAATGTCTAGCTAGACAATCGACATTCAGCTCAACATTCGAGTTAGCAATGAGTCCGAACTTCTGAAGCCGAATCTTGGCGAATGTTGAGCTAGACAATCGACATTCGGCTCAACATTCAATGTCTAGCTCGACATTCGGTTCAACATTGAATGTCTACCTAGACAATCGACATTCAGCTCAACATTCGAGTTAGCAATGCGTCCGAATTTCTGAAGCCGAATCTTGGCGAATGTTGAGCTAGACAATCGACATTTAGCTCAACATTCAATGTCTAGCTCGACAATCGACATTCAGCTCAACATTCGAGTTAGCAATGAGTCCGAACTTCTGAAGCCGAATCTTGGCGAATGTTGAGCTAGACAATCGACATTCGGCTCAACATTCAATGTCTAGCTCGACATTCGGCTCCATATTGAATGTCTAGCTAGACAATCAACATTCAGCTCAACTTTCGAGTTAGCAATGAGTCCGAACTTCTGAGGCCGAATCTTGGCGAATGTTGAGCTAGACAATCGACATTCAGCTCAACATTCAATGTCTAGCTAGACAATCGACATTCAGCTCAACATTCGAGTTAGCAATGTGTCTGAACTTCTGAAGCCGAATCTTGGCGAATGTTGAGCAAGACAATCGACATTCGGCTCAACATTCAATGTCTAGCTCGACAATCGACATTCGGCTCAACATTGAATGTCTAGCTAGACAATCAACATTCAGCTCAACATTCGAGTTAGCAATGCGTCCGAACTTCTGAAGCCGAATCTTGGCGAATGTTGAGCTAGACAATCGACATTCGGCTCAACATTCAATGTCTAGCTCGACATTCCGTTCAACATTGAATGTCTAGCTAGACAATCGACATTCAGCTCAACATTCGAGTTAGCAATGCGTCCGAACTTCTGAAGCTGAATCTTGGCAAATGTTGACCTAGACAATCGACATTCGGCTCAACATTCGAGTTAGCAATGAGTCCGAACTTCTGAAGCCGAATCTTGGCGAATGTTGAGCTAGACAATCGACATTCGGCTCAACATTCAATGTCTAGCTCGACATTCGGTTCAACATTGAATGTCTAGCTAGACAATCGACATTCAGCTCAACATTCGAGTTAGCAATGCGTCCGAACTTCTGAAGCCGAATCTTGGCGAATGTTGAGCTAGACAATCGACATTTAGCTCAACATTCAATGTCTAGCTCGACAATCGACATTCAGCTCAACATTCGAGTTAGCAATGAGTCCGAACTTCTGAAGCCGAATCTTGGCGAATGTTGAGCTAGACAATCGACATTCGGCTCAACATTCAATGTCTAGCTCGACATTCGGCTCCATATTGAATGTCTAGCTAGACAATCAACATTCAGCTCAACTTTCGAGTTAGCAATGAGTCCGAACTTCTGAGGCCGAATCTTGGCGAATGTTGAGCTAGACAATCGACATTCAGCTCAACATTCAATGTCTAGCTAGACAATCGACATTCAGCTCAACATTCGAGTTAGCAATGTGTACGAACTTCTGAAGCCGAATCTTGGCGAATGTTGAGCAAGACAATCGACATTCGGCTCAACATTCAATGTCTAGCTCGACAATCGACATTCGGCTCAACATTGAATGTCTAGCTAGACAATCAACATTCAGCTCAACATTCGAGTTAGCAATGCGTCCGAACTTCTGAAGCCGAATCTTGGCGAATGTTGAGCTAGACAATCGACATTCGGCTCAACATTCAATGTCTAGCTCGACATTCCATTCAACATTGAATGTCTAGCTAGACAATCGACATTCAGCTCAACATTCGAGTTAGCAATGCGTCCGAACTTCTGAAGCCGAATCTTGGCGAATGTTGACCTAGACAATCGACATTCGGCTCAATATTCAATGTCTAGCTCGACAATCATCATTCAGCTCAACATTCGAGTTAGCAATCAGTCCGAACTTCTGAGGCCGAATCTTGGCGAATGTTGAGCTAGACAATCGACATTCAGCTCAACATTCAATGTCTAGCTAGACAATCGACATTCAGCTCAACTTTCGAGTTAGCAATGTGTCCGAACTTCTGAAGCCGAATCTTGGCGAATGTTGAGCTAGACAATCGACATTCGGCTCAACATTCAATGTCTAGCTCGACAATCGACATTCGGCTCAACATTTAATGTCTAGCTAGACAATCAACATTCAGCTCAACATTCGAGTTAGCAATGCGTATGAACTTCTGAAGCCGAATCTTGGCGAATGTTGAGCTAGACAATCGACATTCGGCTCAACATTTAATGTCTAGCTCGACATTCGGTTCAACATTGAATGTCTAGCTAGACAATCGACATTCAGCTCAACATTCGAGTTAGCAATGCGTCCGAACTTCTGAAGCCGAATCTTGGCGAATATTGAGCTAGACAATCGACATTCAGCTCAACATTCAATGTCTAGCTAGACAATCGACATTCAGCTCAACATTCGAGTTAGCAATGAGTCCGAACTTCTGAAGCCGAATCTTGGCGAATGTTGAGCTAGACAATCGACATTCGGCTCAACATTCAATGTCTAGCTCGACATTCGGCTCCATATTGAATGTCTAGCTAGACAATCAACATTCAGCTCAACATTCGAGTTAGCAATGAGTCCGAACTCCTGAAGCCGAATCTTGGCGAATGTTGAGCTAGACAATCGACATTCAGCTCAACATTCAAGTCTAGCTCAACATTCGGCTCCATAATGAATGTCTAGCTAGACAATCAACATTCAGCTCAACATTCGAGTTAGCAATCAGTCCGAACTTCTGAGGCCGATTCTTGGCGAATGTTGAGCTAGACAATCGACATTCAGCTCAACATTCAATGTCTAGCTAGACAATCGACATTCAGCTCAACATTCGAGTTAGCAATGTGTCCGAACTTCAGAAGGCGATCTTGGCGAATGTTGAGCTAGACAATCGACATTCGGCTCAACATTCAATGTCTAGCTCGACAATCGACATTCGGCTCAACATTGAATGTCTAGCTAGACAATCAACATTCAGCTCAATATTCGAGTTAGCAATGCGTATGAACTTCTGAAGCCGAATCTTGGCAAATGTTGAGCTGGACAATCGACATTCGGCTCAACATTCAATGTCTAGCTCGACATTCGGTTCAACATTGAATGTCTAGCTAGACAATCGACATTCAGCTCAACATTCGAGTTAGTGATGCGTCCGAACTTCTGAAGCCGAATCTTGGCGAATATTGAGCTAGACAATCGACATTCAGCTCAACATTCAATGTCGAGCTAGACAATCGACATTCAGCTCAACATTCGAATTAGCAATGAGTCCGAACTTCTGAAGCCGAATCTTGGCGAATGTTGAGCTAGACAATCGACATTCGGCTCAACATTCAATGTCTAGCTCGACAATCGACATTCGGCTCAACATTGAATGTCTAGCTAGACAATCAACATTCAGCCCAACATTCGAGTTGGCAATGCGTCCGAACTTCTGAAGCCGAATCTTGGCGAATGTTAAGCTAGACAATCGACATTCAGCTCAACATTCAATATCTAGCTAGACAATCGACATAAGGCTCAACATTCAATGTCTAGCTCGACAATCAACATTCAGCTCAACATTCGAGTTAGCAATGAGTCCGAACTCCTGAAGCCGAATCTTGGCGAATGTTGAGCTAGACAATCGACATTCAGCTCAACATTCAAGTCTAGCTCAACATTCGGCTCCATAATGAATGTCTAGCTAGACAATCAACATTCAGCTCAACATTCGAGTTAGCAATCAGTCCGAACTTCTGAGGCCGAATCTTGGCGAATGTTGAGCTAGACAATCGAAATTCAGCTCAACTTTCAATGTCTAGCTAGACAATCGACATTCAGCTCAACATTCGAGTAAGCAATGTGTCCGAACTTCTGAAGCCGAATCTTGGCGAATGTTGAGCTAGACAATCGACATTCGGCTCAACATTCAATGTCTAGCTGGACAATCGACATTCGGCTCAACATTGAATGTCTAGCTAGACAATCAACATTCAGCTCAACATTCGAGTTAGCAATGCGTATGAACTTCTGAAGCCGAATCTTGGCGAATGTTGAGCTAGACAATCGACATTCGGCTCAACATTCAATGTCTAGCTCGACATTCGGTTCAACATTGAATGTCTAGCTAGACAATCGACATTCGGCTCAACATTCAATGTCTAGCTAGACAATCGACATTCAGCTCAACATTCGAGTTAGCAATCAGTCCGAACTTCTGAAGCCGAATCTTGGCGAATGTTGAGCTAGACAATCGACATTCAGCTCAACATTCAATGTCTAGCTAGACAATCGACATTCAGCTCAACATTCAATGTCTAGCTAGACAATCGACATTCAGCTCAACATTCGAGTTAGCAATGTGTCCGAACTTCTGAAGCCGAATCTTGGCGAATGTTGAGCTAGACAATCGACATTCGGCTCAGGATTCAATGTCTAGCTGGACAATCGACATTCGGCTCAACATTGAATGTCCAGCTAGACAATCAACATTCAGCTCAACATTCGAGTTAGCAATGCGTATGAACTTCTGAAGCCGAATCTTGGCGAATGTTGAGCTAGACAATCGACATTCGGCTCAACATTCAATGTCTAGCTCGACATTCGGTTCAACATTGAATGTCTAGCTAGACAATCGACATTCAGCTCAACATTCGAGTTAGCAATGCGTCCGAACTTCTGAAGCCGAATCTTGGCGAATGTTGAGCTAGACAATCGACATTCAGCTCAACATTCAATGTCTAGCTGGACAATCGACATTCAGCTCAACATTCGAGTTAGCAATGAGTCCGAACTTCTAAAGCCGAATCTTGGCGAATGTTGAGCTAGACAATCGACATTCGGCTCAACATTCAATGTCTAGCTCGACATTCGGCTCCATATTGAAAGTCTAGCTAGACAATCAACATTCAGCTCAACTTTCGAGTTAGCAATGAGTTCGAACTTCTGAGGCCGAATCTTGGCGAATGTTGAGCTAGACAATCGACATTCAGCTCAACATTCAATGTCTAGCTAGACAATCGACATTCAGCTCAACATTCGAGTTAGTAATGTGTCCGAACTTCTGAAGCCGAATCTTGGCGAATGTTGAGCAAGACAATCGACATTCGGCTCAACATTCAATGTCTAGCTCGACAATCGACATTCGGCTCAACATTGAATGTCTAGCTAGACAATCAACATTCAGCTCAACATTCGAGTTAGCAATGCGTCCGAACTTCTGAAGCCGAATCTTG
Source organism: Loripinus fragilis (assembly GCA_964019695.1). Classification (NCBI taxonomy): domain Eukaryota; kingdom Metazoa; phylum Mollusca; class Bivalvia; order Lucinida; family Lucinidae; genus Loripinus; species Loripinus fragilis. The sequence goes on from OZ026518.1 coordinate 25,298,298, forward strand.
GCGAATGTTGAGCTAGACAATCGACATTCGGCTCAACATTCAATGTCTAGCTCGACATTCGGTTCAACATTGAATGTCTAGCTAGACAATCGACATTCAGCTCAATATACGAGTTAGCAATGCGTCCGAACTTTTGAAGCCGAATCTTGGCGAATGTTGAGCTAGACAATCGACATTCAGCTCAACATTCAATGTCTAGCTAGACAATCGACATTCGGCTCAACATTCAATGTCTAGCTCGACAATCGACATTCAGCTCAACCTTCGAGTTAGCAATGAGTCCGAACTTCTGAAGCCAAATCTTTGCGAATGTTGAGCTAGACAATCGACATTTGGCTCAACATTCAATGTCATGCTCGACAATTGACATTCGGCTCAACGTTGAATGGTAAGCTAGACAATCAACATTCAGCTCAACATTCGAGTCAGCAATGCGTCCGAACTTCTGAAGCCGAATCTTGGCGAATGTTGAGCTAGACAATCGCCATTCAGCTCAACATTCAATGTCAAGCTAGACAATCGACATTCGGCTCAACATTCAATGTCTAGCTCGACAATCAACATTCAGCTCAACATTCGAGTTAGCAATGCGTCCGAACTTCTGAAGCCGAATCTTTGCGAATGTTGAGCTAGACAATCGACATTCAGATCAACATTCAATGTCTAGCTAGACAATCGACATTCGTCTCAACATTCAATGTCTAGCTAGACAATCAACATTCAGCTCAACATTCGAGTTAGCAATGCGTCCGAACTTATAAAGCCGAATCTATGCGAATGTTGAGATAGACAATCGACATTCGGCTCAACATTCAATGTCTAGCTAGACAATCGACATTCAGCTCAACATTCGAGTTAGCAATGTGTCCGAACTTCTGAAGCCGAATCTAGGCGAATGTTGAGCAAGACAGATAAAGGCAGATGGACGAATTAACGGATGGTCAGACGGAAATTTGAAATGTTGGGCCTGATCTGGATCCAAACTGTTTGACACTAGCGGGGAAATAGTTAATTCTGTGATCAGGATCGACTCAGATCAGGGTCGACACAACGTATGGCCTGTTCTGGATGCAAACTTTTTGACACGCTGTATAGTATTTCTGAAAAATGATTTTGAAACAATTATGTTATTGGGCCATCAAAGGATTATTTGTGTGAAATCCTTTCAAAATCGGACCAGTGGTTTAAGAGAAGATGATTTTTTCACATTTCCCTATATAAGCCTATGTAAAACATGTGACCCCGGGCATGGCCATTTTTTGTGCCAGGGACTTAATTTTAACAAACATGGTAGAGATCCACTAGATGATGCTACATACCAAATATTAAGGCTCTAGGCATTGTGGTTTCAGACAAGAATATTTTTTTCACATTTTCCCTATATAAGCCTATGTAAAACATGTGACCCCTGGGGCGGGGCCATTTTCGGCCCAAGGAGTGAAATTTGAACAAACGTGGTAGAGGTCTACTTGGTGATGCTACATACCACATCACAAGGCTCTCTCTGGTTTCAGATAAGAAGATTTTTAAAGTTTTCATCTCGAAAATCTATTTTTAGCCTCTAAGACCTAGAGATGCAACGGACCAGAACCATTTGAACAATTATGGTAGAGGGCAACGCAAAAATCATTTGTGTAAAATTATTTTAAAATTGGACAAGGGGTTTAGGAGGAGTTGTTATTTAAGTCAATTGTTGACGGAGGACGACGACGACGGACAAAGACCGGTCACAAAAGCTCACCTTGTGGCTACGTGACTGGTTAGCTAAAAAGTTAGGCAAAATTACTCTGCATGTAAAGAGTAAAAACCAGCTAGAGTTAGAATCTAGGTAGACCTTTCACTTATGGCCACATACCTGTAATTGTAAAAAGGCAGTGATTGGTTCAAAAGGGTGGTGGAAGCTCATCACTACATTTAAGTTGTAAAGTGTTTCATGATAAAAATAATAAACATACGGGAAAAATCATATTTTAGACGGAACTATGTTTGCTGCATCTTTTGAAACAACACCTCACTGCTTTTGATGATGTTGTTTACAGGTCTGGCTTAGAACAAAGGATATTGTATTTTGATATTTTTTTCAATGAAATGTTCATCCCATGTAGGGTGCCCACCTTCAGGGGCCGAAAAGTGGTAAAACATGGCGTTCTCCGGGGTATCTCATTCTTGTTTATTGATTGAATTAGGTCCAATCAGTAAGTCTAAGGCTGCCTCATTGTGAGTTAAGAGTTGTTAGGACCACAGCTTACATACAAGCTATAATGGAGGTCTATGGAAAACATTTACAAATCTGGGTCCTAAAGAGGAATATCAGGCATGTTTTGTTGGATATCCTGGCTTCTATGTATGTGACCTGTTGTATGCTTTTGATACTTTTATTTAATCAGTAAGTTCTATAATAACTTCAACTGTCAAAAAAATCCATCTTTTTAAAACAAAAATCATCTAGACTGCAGAAAAAGAGCCCGATTAGTGGGTAGGGGTCGATGGGTAACTCACTTTGCACTACATATTCAGGGCGGCCAATCACGTGATACGCAATTGGTAATCTCACATTTTTATGATGGTTTTCTGATCGATTCAAGGTAAGTCAAGTTTCTTTTCGTGGGTTTCAGATCGTTTTCAGAAAAGACACTAAGTGTGGAGTGACCGGATATACAGGGGATCATTCTATCGTTTACCATTTTCAGCTAAAACATGCAGTTCTTGTGATAAGCCGTGCAAAGCCTGCGGGAGTGAAATGGCAGGAATCAAACTTTTGTCAGTACAGGGTCATGACGAAAGCTAATCAGCTAATTTATTCAATTTAAGGCTTATTAATATATTCCGGTCATTGCTACAAGTGAATAGTAATCAGTTTTCCACAAATTGAGCAAAAGATTGCTATCCCTTGTATAAAAATGGCAATTGATGACGATGATAGGAATCACACAGTTAGGTAGGAGTCACACTTGAATCTACGATAGCAAAAAAGATAGGAATCACATTCTTTTTTTTGCTAGCTCAGCTAGCATTGATCAAAGTAAGTCTTTGATACGCCATGTTGTCTGTTATTGATCTGCTAATGGTCCGTCTCAATCATTAACTTAATTTGTTATATGACTGGAGAGAATCCTGTCTCCTGATTGGCCCAATTTGTCTTCATAAATCTCTATGTCTACCTGGAAACTTGTCTAAACCATTCCACAAGTTAATATTGCATGAAACCAGCTGGAAATAGTTTTCAGAAATTAATATTTTTGACACTTCTGCTATATTTCCCTCTAGAGAGCTAAATATAACATGAGGAGTGTGAAACTAGCATGTGCTACATGAAATTGACATGATTTGCTGTTTCACCTCCCGACAGGTAAATTAAAGACTTTCATGAATTTTTACAACAGTTTTGATATGTTTTGTCTGCTTATTTATCTTTGTTTGAATAAACAAACTGTAAAAACAGTTTCATGATAACATTTTATATTCCCCATTACAAGAATTAATATACATTTGAAATGCAAAATACTGCATTAAAACATTTTTATAACAGTTGCTAACACTTGTGAGAAGGTCCTTAGGCTTAGATGTCTTAGATTGAAGGTTGAACATGTCTTTAACAACAAAATTGAAAGTAGCAAAATTTTCATTCTTAAATGAAAAGTCATATAACAAAACAGTTATTGATTTCAATTTCGGTAGACATAAGGATTTATCTACCCTTAAAAGTGATATTCACCTCTGCCTAGCGGCCTGGGTGAATTATCACTTTTTCGGGTAGATAAATTCTTATGTCTGTCTCACTGAAATCAATAATTGTATAATACCTTACATCTACCCTAGACGCATCAATGAAATTGAAGTGAAATCATGCGAGGCATCAGGCCAACAAAAGATAAGATTTACTGAAACACTCACACTTTTATTTGCAAAATTGCCATCATGGTTGCCAAATTGACACTCTTCAAAAGATTTGTCACAAACCATACTAAGGTCTTAAATGAAGCTTGGTATGGTAGGAGACATAAGGGATAAATTAAAATTTAGACACCATGGCAACATGGCAGCCATATTGAAATTATTTATAACGCATTTCATCCCAAACAATACATTTTAATTGAGCCAGGCTATGGGGAACATGGTGTCTTAGGTTTGAAATTATGGCTCTGTTCTGGTATATAATATGTCATCTATTTTGAAATTCTTCAAATTTCATCTAAAAAAGCTATGCTGTTTTGAACAGTACTTTTGTGGAAGGCATCTGGGCAATATGGATGTGAAGTTTTGCAAAAAGAATATATGGCAACAATGGAAGCCATATTGGAATTCTTAAAATGACTTCTAGACACTGAGTTGCTAATAGACTTCCACTGTTCACAGGGAATCTAGTTAATTAGGATTTTCTAAAACTACACTATATCACACGTAAATTGTCACATGATAGCCCTCTGGTAGTTAGGAGCTTTACAGCATAACAGCCATGTTTATTGCATATAATATCCTATTACAGTTACACATCTTTTTTATGCATGTACAAAGCTATACCTAAATTTTATTTATCAGCATGTTCATTGCCTTAAATCACTTAACTAAGTGCTGCAAATAGGTGTTTTGAGTTCAAACAGTGTAAGTATATAGTACTGCAGTTATATAAGTTCCTTACCCTAAGTTTATACCACTATTTAGTGCTGTGATGTCACTAAACCATGGGCTGCCAAAATATATCTGAGGGGGATTTTATACACTTTGATTATCTAAAACCACATTACTTAAGCCACAAAATAATTAAATAGCAGAGTTTGATACACCACCCTAAAATAATTAGAATTTTATATTAGACATATCAACTGCTGGTTATTCTTACATATCAATTTGATCTTGAAATTGAAAGTATATGACTAGCAGTATACTTTCAACTTTTTTATCTAGCTTTTATAACTGTTACAGGCGAAACATTATACTAGATACATTAAGTAATATCAGTCTTTTGGATAAGTATTACAAAAATTAAATTCACTTTATAATTTACCATTTTATACTCAATTTTATAATGTCTTTGACAACATTTTGGATACACATAGTACTTTATGATAATATACGTTATGTTAACACTTGTACTTTTTGGAATTTGCTATATTTCTTTTTTGCTAGTGAAGATTAAATCTATAAATTTTGCCAAATTGGTAAAAATATTTTGTATTTTTCAAAAGTTAAAATATTTTCCCCAAAAGCAAATATACTTTGACAATTTAACCTTTTTTTAACATTTTTTTTTGGATTTAACTCAAAATCAGCTTTGAACTGAATATAAACCTTATGATATAATATTTAATTCTTTAAGCACTATATAGAATGCCTTGAAAATTGTAACATACGTTACATATTTCCAATCAAACAACAAACTTGATTTTTACACCAGAAACAATGTTTTCCCCTATGAATAAAACACTCTATATATATTATATTTTAAGCATACAGATAGGATTACATGGGTTATTTATAAACGAAAAGATTCCAACCTTAAATAACGTTTTTCTTCGAGGTGGTAACATAAAAAAGTTTATAAATTGCGATAGAAGCAAGCTGTTAGCACTTTTGAAATGGTTATTAAATGGTATCTTAGATACATGTTATTTTAACCTAAAATATTTATTGAAAAATATATATATAATGAAACTATTTAACAAAATATTAATGATTTATTAGGGGCTTAGTAGAAAATGTAACGTAAATTGCACCATAATGAGCAATTCAAGTTCCACTGCATTATCATAATGGTATGGCCTAGTTTTTATCTCTTAAGGATCAACGATAAGGAGAGTCTATGGTGTTGCACTATATAAGTTAATTGCATTGGAATAAATGTACCATAAATATCCATTGCACTTTGACAGCATAACTGTTACAATCTGATTAACAATTCATGTCTGGTTTAATCTTTGTTCCTTCGATTGTAAAAATCTGACTGTACCCACAGCTTTGTAAACGTTTGAATTCTAGCAAGCTCAATGGATAAACCACTTGTACCGAGGTGCCCCAAGTTCAATCGCATCTCCTCCAATTTGTAATGGCCCAGTCTCTATAAGACCCTAGCTGTAAGTAGGACAGAAACACAATCTCGCTTGCTTAGTCTATATTATTCAATGTTGCTTGTCATTGTGAATGTCAGATTTGCCAACGAAATTAGCATGGATTGACTTCTTTCAGACTATGAAACCCTCAATACAAAATATGATCTATAATATGTTGGAATTTCACATTCCTAATACATATATCGGGCCCCAATTTATCAATCTAAACATCTGTTGTGGGTTCTAAAAGAAATGTGGTAATAAGACTCCCGACTCGTATGTTAAAACTTATGGATAAGAAAAAACAATCAAGAGTTTACACTTAATAACATGTTTATCACAAGCGTTGAAAATAAGTAAACAATGTAGACCATGATCACATGTCACATATGTAGCTGTTGATCAATGTACACACTGTTGGCAACAACAAATGCATAAGACCTTTGTTACCCTGGCCCCATACCTGGGAGAGGGCAGGGATAGCGGTGCTTTAGTACCTTGGTTTTACTTTTGGACCATTGGTTCATAAGGAGTCGTTCAAAGGTTTTATTCTAATTTTAGCTCTGGTGACAGTGTTCAGTGTTAGTTCTAAATTAAAACAAAATACGTATTAGCTTCACTCTCATTATAGTGTGGCGACGTGGTGTCATGTGTATAATAGGGTTGTGTATTTTATTATATGTACTATGGGAACTACAAACCTTACTACATGTATGTGAAACAAGTATAGGGTAGCCATAAAAGTAATAAAACTTTCATAATGGGTGAGTATGCTTTTCGTTGATGAAGTTTGTTGGCTAGATGACTTTGTTGGAAGCCTTTGAATAATGTCAATTGCCAGGCCAGAGTTATCTTACCCATGTGTTTACATGGCCAAGTGGCGGGCCAATACTGATCTGAGGGGAAGGCTATGTGACCATATAGTGTCACGTGTATTATACATTTTTAACATATAATATGTAATGTACTGTATGGACTATGCAACTTCAAACCTTACAATACGAGATAGGAGTAAAGGTAGCATGTATGATTAATAAATCACGCTTTGTGGGTGAACCTGCTTTTCCAATGTTGGATATTGTTAGCTGGATGGCTCACTCTACAATAACATTCATGAACAGCAGCTGTGTAGTATAAAATCCGTGTGATTTTCATTTAACAATTTACAAGTGTGAGGCCTATCCATTTTGATTGAAAACTTACGTGTGATTCATACCAACTCAAATTGCACAACCTTGCGACGAATTTCAAGAGAACTATACCACCCTAGTCTAAAAGAACAGCCTCATGAGGAAGAACAATCTAGTCCCGGTACTGTTCACTAGTTGTCATTTCTGTACTCTGCCATAAACCAAGATAGTAATTGCTAAATACGCCTTCAATCAAGCGCAAAATGTAATCAAAACGTGTGAAATTACCACATGTATATCACGTGATTGTCCCCGTTGATATTGGGCTGTGAAGCATGATGGTTGAACTTCTGCACGGTGAGACTCAAATTTAAGCATCATTTCATTTATCTAAAACTCACTGGTTCCCATATCAAAGCATGAGTATGATTCATTGTTATGCTGAAGCATTTTTTGGAGTATATGTATAGTTCATAAATCACATTTTATGGGTGAACCTGCTTTTCCAATGACGAATATTGTTAGCTGGATGGCTCACTCTACAATAATATTCATGAACAACAGCGGTGTAGTATAAAATCCATGTGATTGTCATTTAACAATTTACAAGCTTGAGGCCTATCCATTTTGATTGATAACTTACGTGTGATTCCTACCAATTCAAATAGCACAACCTTGCGACGAATTTCAAGAGAACTATACTACCCTGGTCTTAAGGTACAGCGCCATGAGGAAGAACAATCTAGTGCGGGTACCCTGCACTAGGTGTCATTTCTGTACTTCACCATAAACCAAGAAAATAATTGCCAAACACACCTTCAATCAAGCGCAAAATGTTAACAAAACGTGAGAGATTACCACATGTGTATCACGTGATTGTCCCCCTTGATATTGGGCTGTGAAGCATGTTAGTTTCACTTCTGCACTGTGAGGCTATACTCTGAGCATCATTTCGATTATCAAAAATTCACTGGTTCCCATATCAAAGCATGAATATCATTCATTGTTATGCTGAAGCATTTTTGGAGTATATATATAATAAATTATACTTTGTGGGTGAACCTGCTCTTCCACTGACGGATATTATTAGCTGGGTGGCTCACTCTACAATAATATTCATGAACAGCAGCTGTGTAGTATAAAATCCATGTGATTGTCATTTAACATTTTACAAGTGTGAGGCCTATCTATTTTGATTGAAAAATTTCTTGTGATTCCTACCATCTCGAATAGCACAACCGTGCGATGAATTTCAAGAGAACTATACCACCCTGGTCTAAAGGTACAGCGTCATGAGTAAGAACAATCTAGTTCCCGTACTCTGCACTAGGTGTCATTTCTGTACTCCACCATAAAACAAGAAAATAATAGTCAAACACACCTTCAATCAAGCGCAAGAGGTAAACGAAACGTGTGAGATTACCACATGTGAATCACGTGATTGTCCCCCATGATATTGGGCTGTGGAGCATGTGAGTTGCACTTCTGCACTGTGAGGCTATACTTTGAGCATCATTTTATTTATAAAAACTCACTGGTTCCCATATCGAAGCATGAGTATCTTTCATTGTTATGCTGAAGCATTTTTGGGTTTATGTATAATTATCACACTTTGTGGGTGAACATGCTTTTCCACTGATGGATTTTGTTACTTGGACGGCTCCCTCTACAATAATTTTCATGAACATCAGCTGTGTAGTATAAAATCCATGTGATTTTCATTTAGCAATTTACAAGTGTGAGGCCTATCCATTTTTATTGAAAACTTAGGTGGGATTCCTACCAACTCAAATAGCGCAACAATGCGACTAAATTCAAGACAACTTTCTCACCCTGGTCTAAAAGAACAGCGTCATGAGGAAGGACAATCTAATCCGGGTACCCTGCACTAGGTGTCATTTCTGTACTCCACCATAAACCAAGAAAATAATTGCTAAATACGCCTTCAATCAAGCGCAAAATGTAAACAAAACGTGTGAAATTACCACATGTGTATCACGTGATTGTCCCCGTTGATATTGGGCTGTGAAGCATGTGAGTTGCACTTTTGCACTGTGAGGATATACGTTGAGCATCATTTTATTTATCAAAAACTCACTAGTTCCCATATCAAAGCATAAGTATCTTTCATTGTTATGCTGAAGCATTTTTGAGTATATACTAGGTCAAAAAAGAAACGCCGCACATAAAGATTAAAATATTGACCGTTAAATGAGTTACAAAAATTCATCTGATATCTATGTTTCGCGACTATTCCTGCCACACGTTATTCCCATTGTTTCATTGAGCTCAGTCAACCCAAACCAGTGTACTGGCTGTCTTTTTATTTTAAAATTTTTCACGTGCAAATTCATTTTATTTAGATTTACACATGTAATAACTACTGAAATCACTAGTCTAATATCCAATTTGCTGAAAACATTTTAAAACTTTAAAATGAAATGTACACATTGCTTATTTACGATGCCAAAACGGACACATGTTGAACGCAAAAAGGCGATAAGAAGGTTATAAGCTAACGTGACGCCATCGGTGATAGCCCAACAATTTCGATGCCAGGCAAGGATGATTGAATGTCTTAGGAAACGTTTCTGATAAATTGGAACAATGTCAGACCGTACACATTCATGACGTCATCGCCTTATGACGCGACGTCAAAATCGATTAAAACGGAGGTTTTAACTTTTGAATCAATTTCGTCCGGTGACAATGATAGCTAGCACAACCCCCAGGAACTCATTATCCAAGAATCAGCGATCAAACTGTGACAAATCGTTTGCGAGATATTGGATGAAAGACCCCCATAAACAATATATGTTTTATATGCGGCGTTTCTTTTTTGGCCTAGTATATATATAAATAATAAATAACACTTTGTGAGTGAACATGCTTTGCCACTGACGGATATTGTTAGCTGGATGGCTCACTCTACAATAATATTCATGAACAGCAGCTGTGAAGTATAAAATCCATGTGATTTTCATTTAACAATTTACAAGCTTGAGGCCTATCCATTTTTAATTGAAAACTTACGTGTGATTCCTACCAACTCAATTAGCACAACCTTGCGACGAATTTCAAGAGAACTATACCACCCTGGTCTAAAGGTACAGCGTCATGAAGAAGAACAATCTAGTGTGGGTACTCTGCACTAGGTGTTATTTCTGTACTCCTAAGAAAATAATTGTCAAACACACCTTCAATCGAGCGCAAAAGGTAAACAAAACGTGTGACATTACCACATGTGTATCACGGATTGTCCCCGTTGATGTTGGGCTGTGAGGCATCTGAGGTTTACTTCTGCACTTTGAGGCTCAACTTTGAGCATCACGTCATTTATCAATAACTCACTGGTTCCCATATCAAAGCATGAGTATGTTTCACTGTTATGCTGAAGCATTTTTTTTGAGTATTTGTTCTTGTAATTATCAAAATTTCACAAATGTTCATAAGCTGTAATAGTGGTCACTTGATTGAGTTATGTCAAGGCGGACAAGCACATGATACACATATGATAATCTCACATGATTTGCGTACCTTTTGCGCTCGATTGAACGTATGTTTAACAATTATTTTATTGTTTTTGGTGGATTGCAGAAATAACATCTAGCTAGTGCAGAGTACCCGGATTAGAAGTTCTTCCTTATGACGTTGTACTTTTAGACTAGATTGGTATAGTTATCTTGGAAATCGTCGTAAGGTTTTGCTATGTGAGTAGTCTGGTTTGTCAAGTAATGCGTTGTTTGAGCGTTTTAGCTGCATACAATATCCTGCAGCAACAGTATTATATTGGTAAAATCAAAATTGGTAAATAAATGATGATAGACAATTTTACTCTATGCAGTAAACTTGAAATTTGCAGTAAACTAGAAAAGAAAGACAATGATAGAAATCACACCATATGATAAGAATCACACTTAAGTTTTCAATAAAAAATGGACAGGCCTCCCACTTAGTCAAAATGGACAGGAATCACACTTGTTTATTGTTATACGAAAATCACGTGGATTGTATACAAACGACTGTTGTGCATGAATAATATTGTAACATGAGCCATCCACCGTGTGATTTATTAATATATATACTAGCTTTACTTTTATCACATATAGTAAGGTTTGATGTTGCATAGTGCATATAGTACATCTTATGCGTTACACAAATGTATTATACACCTGAGACTACATTGTCACATAACTTTCCCTCTGAGAAGTCTCGTTCCATGATTTGGAACTTTGGCCTTCCCAACGCTTCCACCAAATTTAGTTTGAGTCATCTAGCCAATAAACTCCATCTGTGAAAAAGCATACTCTCCAATCAAGGCTGGTTTATTACTAACAATGATAACCCAATAAATAGCGGAAATTTCTTTACAATGTAAGGGTTTGTACCATTTAAACATCACAAATAAAAAAATAGATTGCATAACTTGTTGTGCATGCAACAGTATGTATATCCAAAAGTTTGAAGGAAAGTGATGTCACTTGCTGCTTAGCAACATAAACATGTTATTAAATCTAACCTTGCAGGATGTCCTCAAATGGTTGCCATGGTTACTGTCATGTGCAGATCACTTCCATAATTAATATATATTTCTATACTACAACATAAAATAACTATTCTGTAAAACTCATTGAATTCTTTGAAAAATGTTAAATTGGCAGGTACCTTTAGCATGATAAAGGGGCAAAATGCAAAATTGTTGCATCAGAAATGGGGAAAGGGGTCCAAAATTGGCCTTTAAATTATCGTTGGTTGGTATAAAAGATTTGAATCATTTTGTTCTAATTACATTGGGGCTATCTGCCAAGTTTCAGTTCATTCTTGAACACGACGCTTGCGAGGAAATATCATTTGAAGAATTAAGAAGGTCACCATTGAGGCCATCTTGTATATAAGAATGAAACTAGCTGGGCAATTCTGACTTTACATGTTTCCATGGTGTCTATATCTTAATTTTCCCTGATGTCTCCCACCAAGCCAAGTTTAGTTAAATCCAACATATGGTTTGTGAGATGTCTTTTGAAGAATTTCAATTGGCCAATGTGATTTTTATATACAAATAAGTGTATTTTAGAAAATTTGTATCTGCATATTGGCCTGGTGTCCCGCATGATTTCATCTCAATCCAACTCATGCTTCTTGGGGAGGTGTCAAATATATCAAGTTAATGATAGAGAGATCAGTAAAGGACAAAGGCAATGTCATAAACTGACTTCGATCAGCTCCAGATGAAGTAGCAAGTTTTGAATTACACAAAGGAGTGTGATTCCTATCTATTTTGCTATCACAGATTCAAGTGTGACTCCTACCAAACCATGTGATTCGTATCATCGTCTTCAGTTGCCATTTTCCTCTCAAAGGAATAGCAATCCTATACTCAATCTGTGGAAAACTGATTTCTATTCACTAAAGGTAGTTTTTGAAATGCATAAATAAGCCTTAGATCACCTGCTGGGAAAGGGTTGACCTATTGGCTCTCGTTTGTGATGTCTAAATGTGAAGTTGTCACTTTCCCATTGGTATCCTGGGTCAGGTGTAGTGCTTGATCGTATCGATTCCTGATCTTTGCCTTCTTTTTTTACTTAGATTGATTAATTAGTCAATTAGCTTTCAACATAAACATGTACTGACAGAAGTGTGATTCTTGCCCAATCACTGTGGCAGACTTTGCACAGCTTTTCACAAAAATTGCATGTTTTAGCTCAAAACAGTCAACGACAGAATGATCCCCTGCAAAACCAAGGTACTTTTCTGAAATCGATAAAAAGCACCTACGAAAAAAAGTATTCCTTACTTTGACATACCTTGCATCGATAAGAAAACCTCCATAAAATGTGCGATTACAAATTGCGTATCACGTGATTGGCAATCCTGTATATGCAACTGAGTTGAAAAATATTACATGTGGTAAACCCACATATGCATGCTCATTTATTGTCATGCTCATCTGTCTTGGTTAAACTTAGAGATAGCACAGGAGGCTGTCATATGACCCAATATGACCTTGACCTTTTAAAGATTGACCTTTCAATTGAGCAAAAGTGTAGAACAATTGGAAACCTGTCTGATGTTGCACTGTCCACATTGTTCAGTTGGGTCAGATTGTATTGATTTTCTGTCTTAATTGACCCTTGACATTAAAGATGACCCTGACCTTGAGTTATTTCAAATGTATATATGTATGCGTATTAGTCGATTTTAATCTTTACTATTATATCCTGCAATAGTCATGACACTTTGAAAAAAATGGCATAATGAAACAGCAGCAACATACCAATTCACAGGCATGCTTTTACCAAATTTATAGCCTGCCATTTATTAAAAAAGTAAGTTGTGCTAGTATTTTCAAATTTTGTCAATAATTTGATGTTTTTCTCTGGCCAATTGACCTCAAATGAGAGCAAATATGCCATAAATTGTAGAAATTGTACCTTTCTGACCATTAAAATTGCAAAGTGACCTTGAGCTTTGTCCTTTGACCTCCATGACCTTGATATTTCCCTTTCCTTAACCTTGTCCTTGCAGCATCCTGGTAGTTTTATTCTCCAGCTAGGCCTTTGGAAAAAATGTAAGTGGTCAAAATGTCTAGTCGGTGACCATAGCCACTCTGTATGGAAAATAGTTATGCTCTTCATCGACTCCAGCTGTCGCATATTATAAGATTTTGTCACTTAAATTAGCAGAAATTGCTCAATTTTGCACAAAATAGCTTTTTATATGATTAGAATTTGATAAAATGTGAAGGATTCTATGTCCCATAGCTAGGAGCAAGTAATTCTGGCCTTGTCAATGGGGGTGGGTGGGGTACCTCCACATTAGACTCATCATGGTAAAGCACTTTCATTTTCTAGGTATAGTATATTGTAAAGTGGTGTAATTAGCCTATATGAGTGAAGATTAAAGCATTTCTGATATAAAATAATAGAAATATAAGAAAATGAATACTTTTCTTTTCCATTTCCTTTATTTTGCTGTACTATGAATTTGCCAGTAATATGTGTAGGGTGTAGCGTTGTTAAATAATTCTCTAGAATAAATACTGCAAACAAAAAATATAAACGTACTATAAAATGTTTATTAGTTTAAATTATAAGATTTCTTTGGTCATTTTTCTAAAAAAGGGGTTTGTTTTTTAGGCCACAGACCTGTTATTGTAAAAAGTGCAGTGCTTGGTTCAAAAGGTCGGTAGAAGCTCAGCACTATATCTAAGTAGTAAAGTGTTTCATGATTGGTCAATAATATGTTTTCGGAAAAGAAATCATATTTATTATATATTTGCTGCACTTTTTGAAACAACACCCCAGTGTTTTTTTTTATTTAGTTTACAGGTGTGGCTTAGAAAAAAAGACCTTGCATTTTGATTTTTTAATGAAATGTTCCTCCCATGTAGGGTGCCCATCTCCAGGGGCCAAAAAGTGGTAAACATGGCGATCACCGGGGTATCTCATACTTGTTTATAGATTAAACTAGGTCCAATGTGTAAATCTATGACAGCCTCATTGTAATTTAAGAGTTGTGAGAACCACAGCTTACATAACAAGCTATAATGGAGGTATATGAAAAATATTGATAGGTCACGTTTGCACCCATTCACAGTAAGTACTACTTCTGTTAACCCTTTGTACTCATAAAGGACTACTTCGAAAACAGTGAAGACCGACATGAAATGTGGTAAGATTAATGCGGTTTTTAATCATGGTCTGCACTTGGGCAATCTCTTTACACTTTAAACGCCAATCGCACCACCATTTGTCTGCTTTTGTTGTCTGCTGAAATATTTTTGAGCCTTTTTTGCATTCAGTGAAGGCTCAGATCAGACTGCTCCTATATAGGAGCAGTCCTATTAAAGTCCACACTGTTTGCCTCTATACTGACAAAGCCAAATAATGTTACCAAAAAAAATGCAGCATGCGACTCAAGTAAACATCATTTTCAGATGAATTTATTGCTGGCGCTTTATGTGCAGGCCGATTGATACACTGGTAAATGAAAAAGCACCAGAGACTACTACAACGATATGATGGAGGGTATTTCCGCACTGGAGTAAGCTTAAAATGGCGGAATGCTTGCTCATTTTGAAATATGAAGCATACATTGTTTATATCTGACAAATGGGACTAGAGAGCTAACTTTAATTTTCTCAGGCTTCATCTTCATCCATACTTTCTGTACGTGAGTAACAAAGGCCCATGCGTCTGAGCAAGTTTGCCCAAGCATTCATTGCGCTAAAATGCAACAAGTATCAAAATCACAGGTGCTAGCTTAGATGTAGTAGATACAACACACGACATATGTGTACAGTTCTCTTTTATCTAAACTCAATAACTGCATACAGTAGGGACCCAATCACTGGTCCAGATCACCCGATATATACAGAACTTTGCGTACAGTATAAAAAGCTTGAATATACTTTCAAAACACTCTGTCCACAGATTTCGTACTTTTGCACGTTAGAGTACTGATATTTTGCATGTTTGTCTTAAGTAGACACATTCCAGAACATAAACAAAATGCCTTTTCAGGAAAAAAGGTCACTATTTGGCATAACTCAGGAGCTGTATTAGCTATCGCTTAATTCACATAAGTCTTGATAAGCAGATTCGCAGCTAGGTATATAAGTGACAATGATTAGTGAAAAATACTTTCAGAAGTAAACTAATGACAAACAATTTACCTTCTTAACAGCCAGGTATACTAAAATGCTTATTGCCCTCGTCGACAGCTACTAACCCGCGATGACTACGCTGTTAGTACAGTGGTTCTCTAGCGTGAAGAATATATTAAGTGTTTATCAGAAGAGTCTCAGCGCATCTCGAGGTGCTTCCTATAGACATACCCACAAATGACCTCTGTAGACCGACAAATAAGCCACTTCTATGTATAACAATACCAACCGAATGTCTCATATTTTACTATATATGTTAAACCTCTCTATTGTTGTGCTATATGTCTCAGTGATCTAAATCACCACCACATACTTGTTTGTATTGACCAATTCCAGGGCGTTTTGACGACGAAACTTTACAATACAAATCGAAATCGAAAGTATATTACTGTCAGTTTATTTGATGCCATGTGGGATCATTAGATCACATGATTGCACTTAGTCACATGATATTATAAAATGGTGGATTTAACCAAACCTCAGGGAGCGCAGTGGCTCAGTGGTAGAGCGCTTGACTCGAGCCCGAAGGGCCGTGGGTTCAAGCCTCACGGGTGTCACTGCGTTGTATCCTTGAGCAAGACCCAATAATCCTTGCTTAGTACTGGTTCAACCCAGGAAGACCCGTCCCAACATAACTGAAAAATTGTTGACTGGGACGTATAAAATCAAACAAGCAACCAAACCTTAGATAATCTACGCGCTGGCACGTAGACCATAATAAGAATTGTACAAGTATTAGCTTTAACAAACAAAAGCTTGGATTTGCGCCAAGTACACAAAAAGTGTAGTCATTTGAATGGAAAGAAAATAACAATTTATTTTTCGTGTGTTTTACTCGTATAGCAGCAATACTACGTACAGGGCGTCCCGAAAAGTGGCCCTTTTGGAAAATATCGCAATTACTTTACTTTTCATACTAAGAAAATTGAACTATAGACAGAGCCCTCGTACGCAAATTAATACAAATATCTTCTGTATCCAGCAATGAGGACAGATCAATATACTCCCCATCCCAAAATCTTTTTTCTTTTCTTAGACAAGGGCATGAAGTGATGTTTAAGAATTAAATTTAATTAATTTTTTCTAAGAACTTCATCAGTACCAAACTCACGAGTGTTGAGTCGAATGTCGATTGTTTAGCTCGACATTCGCCAAGATTCTGCTTCAGAAGTTCGGAAACATTGCTAACTCGAATGTTGAGCTGATTGTCGATTGTCTAGCTCAACATTCGCAAATATTTTGCTTTAGAACATATGCAGTACCCAGACATCGAATGTTGTGCCGAAAGTCGATTGACGAGCTCAACATTCGCCAAATTTTAGCTTTAAAAATTCAGAAACATTGCGCACTCGAATGTTGAGCTGTATGTCGATTGTCGAGCTAAACATTCGCCAAGATTCAACTTCAGAAGTTCGGAAACTTTACTAACTCGAATGTTGAGCTGAATGTCCATTGTCTAGCCCAACATTAGTCGAAATCGGGTTCAGAAGTTTGGAAACATTCGTAACTCGAATGTTGAGCTGAATGTCCATTGCCGAGCTAGACATTGAATGTTGAGCTGAATGTTGATTGTCTAGCTAAACATTCACCAAGATTCAGCTCCAGAAGTTCGGACTCATTGCTAACTCGCATGTTGAGCTGAATGTCGATTGTCTAGCTAGACATTGAATGTTGAGCCGAATGTCGATTGTCTAGCTCAACATTCGCCAAGATTCGGCTTCAGAAGTTCGGACGCATTGCTAACTCGAATGTTGAGCTGAATGTTGATTATCTAGCTAGACATTCATTGTTGAGCCGAATGTCGATTGTCGAGCTACACATTGACTGTTGAACCGAATGTCGATTGTCTAGCTCAACATTTGCCAAGATTCGGCTTCAGAAGTTCGGACACATTGCTAACTCGAATGTTTAGCTGAATGTCGATTGTCTAGCTAGACATTGAATGTTGAGCTGAATATCGATTGTCTAGCTCAACATTCGCCAAGATTCGGCCTCAGAAGTTCGGACTGATTGCTAACCCGAATGTTGAGCTGAATGTTGATTGTCGAGCTAGACATTCAATATGGAGCCGAATGTCGAGCTAGACATTGAATGTTGAGCTGAATGTCGATTGTCTAGCTCAACATTCGCCAAGATTCGGCTTCAGAAGTTCGGACGCATTGCTAACTCGAATGTTGAGCTGAATGTCGATTGTCTAGCTAGACATTCAATGTTGAACCGAATGTCGAGCTAGACATTGAATGTTGAGCCGAATGTCGATTATCTAGCTCAACATTCGCCAAGATTCGGCTTCAGAAGTTCGGACGCATTGCTAACTCGAATGTTGAGCTGAATGTTGATTGTCTAGCTAGACATTCAATGTTGAGCCGAATGTCGATTGTTGAGCTAGACATTGAATGTTGAGCCGAATGTCGATTGTCTAGCTCAACATTTGCCAAGAATCGGCTTCAGAAGTTCGGACACATTGCTAACTCGAATGTTGAGCTGAATGTCGATTGTCTAGCTAGACATTGAATGTTGAGCTGAATGTCGATTGTCTAGCTCAACATTCGCCAAGATTCGGCATCAGAAGTTCGGACTGATTGCTAACTCGAATGTTGAGCTGAATGTTGATTGTCTAGCTAGACATTCATTATGGTGCCGAATGTTGAGCTAGACTTGAATGTTGAGCTGAATGTCGATTGTCTAACTCAACATTCGCCAAGATTCGGCTTCAGGAGTTCGGACTCATTGCTAACTCGAATGTTGAGCTGAATGTTGATTGTCGAGCTAGACATTGACTGTTGAGCCTAATGTCGATTGTCTAGCTAGACATTGAATGTTGAGCTGAATGTCGATTGTCTAGCTAAACATTCGCCAAGATTCGGCTTCTGAAGTTCGGACGCATTGCTAACTCGAATGTTAAGCTGAATGTCGATTGTCTAGCTAGACATTCAATGTTGAACCGAATGTCGAGCTAGACATTGAATGTTGAGCCGAATATCGATTGTCTAGCTCAACATTCGCTAAGATTCGGCTTCAGAAGTTCGGACGCATTGCTAACTCGAATGTTAAGCTGAATGTCGATTGTCGAGCTAGACATTGAATGTTGAGCCGAATGTCAATTGTCTAGCTAGACATTGAATGTTGAGCTGAATGTCGATTGTCTAGCTCAACATTCGCCAAGATTCGGCTTCAGAAGTTCGGACGCATTGCTAACTCGAATGTTGAGCTGAATGTTGATTGTCTAGCTAGACATTCAATGTTGAGCCGAATGTCGAGCTAGACATTGAATGTTGAGCCGAATGTCGATTGTCTAGCTCAACATTCGCCAAGATTCGGCTTCAGAAGTTCGGACACATTGCTAACTCGAATGTTGAGCTGAATGTCGATTGTCTAGCTAGACATGGAATGTTGAGCTGAATGTCGATTGTCTAGCTCAACATTCGCCAAGATTCGGCCTCAGAAGTTCGGACTGATTGCTAACTCGAATGATGAGCTGAATGTTGATTGTCTAGCTAGACATTCATTATGGAGCCGAATGTTGAGCTAGACTTGAATGTTGAGCTGAATGTCGATTGTCTAGCTCAACATTCGCCAAGATTCGGCTTCAGGAGTTCGGACTCATTGCTAACTCGAATGTTGAGCTGAATGTTGATTGTCGAGCTAGACATTGACTGTTGAGCCTAATGTCGATTGTCTAGCTAGACATTGAATGTTGAGCTGAATGTCGATTGTCTAGCTCAACATTCGCCAAGATTCGGCTTCAGAAGTTCGGACACATTGCCAACTCGAATGTTGGCAATGATTGTTGATTGTCTAGCTAGACATTCAATATTGAGCTGAATGTCGATTGTCGAGCTAGACATTGAATGTTGAGCCGAATGTCGATTGTCTAGCTCAACATTCGCCAAGATTCGGCTTCAGAAGTTCGGAAACATTTCTAACTCGAATGTTGAGCTGAATGTCGATTGTCTAGCTAGACATTGAATGTTGAGCTGAATATCGATTGTCTAGCTCAACATTCGCCAAGGTTCGGCCTCAGAAGTTCGGACTGATTGCTAACTCGAATGTTGAGCTGAATGTTGATTGTCTAGCTAGACATTCAATATGGAGCCGAATCTCGAGCTTGATATTGAATGTTGAGCCGAATGTCGATTGTCTAGCTCAACATTCGTCAAGATTCGGCTTCAGAAGTTCGGACTCATTGCTAACTCAATTGTTGAGCTGAATGTCGATTGTCGAGCTAGACATTGAATGTTGAGCTGA
Source organism: Loripinus fragilis (assembly GCA_964019695.1). Classification (NCBI taxonomy): domain Eukaryota; kingdom Metazoa; phylum Mollusca; class Bivalvia; order Lucinida; family Lucinidae; genus Loripinus; species Loripinus fragilis. The sequence goes on from OZ026518.1 coordinate 25,318,388, forward strand.
ATGTCGATTGTATAGCTAGACATTGAATGTTGAGCTGAATGTCGATTGTCTAGCTCAACATTCGCCAAGATTCGGCTTCAGGAGTTCGGACTAATTGCTAACTCGAATGTTGAGCTGAATGTTGATTTTCGAGCTAGACATTGACTGTTGAGCCTAATGTCGATTGTCTAGCTAGACATTGAATGTTGAGCTGAATGTCGATTGTCTAGCTCAACATTCGCCAAGATTCGGCTTCTGAAGTTCGGACGCATTGCCAACTCGAATGTTGAGCTGAATGTCGATTGTCTAGCTAGGCATTCAATGTTGAACCGAATGTCGAGCTAGACATTGAATGTTGAGCCGAATATCGATTGTCTAGCTCAACATTCGCTAAGATTCGGCTTCAGAAGTTCGGACGCATTGCTAACTCGAATGTTAAGCTGAATGTAGATTGTCTAGCTAGACATTCAATGTTGAGCCGAATGTCGATTGTCGAGCTAGACATTGAATGTTGAGCCGAATGTCAATTGTCTAGCTAGACATTGAATGTTGAGCTGAATGTCGATTGTCTAGCTCAACATTCGCCAAGATTCGGCTTCAGAAGTTCGGACGCATTGCTAACTCGAATGTTGAGCTGAATGTTGATTGTCTAGCTAGACATTCAATGTTGAGCCGAATGTCGAGCTAGACATTGAATGTTGAGCCGAATGTCGATTGTCTAGCTCAACATTCGCCAAGATTCGGCTTCAGAAATTCGGACGCATTGCTAACTCGAATGTTGAGCTGAATGTTGATTGTCTAGCTAGACATTCAATGTTGAGCCGAATGTCGATTGTCGAGCTAGACATTGAATGTTGAGCCGAATGTCGATTGTCTAGCTCAACATTCGCCAAGATTCGGCTTCAGAAGTTCGGACACATTGCTAACTCGAATGTTGAGCTGAATGTCGATTGTCTAGCTAGACATGGAATGTTGAGCTGAATGTCGATTGTCTAGCTCAACATTCGCCAAGATTCGGCCTCAGAAGTTCGGACTGATTGCTAACTCGAATGATGAGCTGAATGTTGATTGTCTAGCTAGACATTCATTATGGAGCCGAATGTTGAGCTAGACTTGAATGTTGAGCTGAATGTCGATTGTCTAGCTCAACATTCGCCAAGATTCGGCTTCAGGAGTTCGGACTCATTGCTAACTCGAATGTTGAGCTGAATGTTGATTGTCGAGCTAGACATTGACTGTTGAGCCTAATGTCGATTGTCTAGCTAGACATTGAATGTTGAGCTGAATGTCGATTGTCTAGCTCAACATTCGCCAAGATTCGGCTTCAGAAGTTCAGACACATTGCCAACTCGAATGTTGGCAATGATTGTTGATTGTCTAGCTAGACATTCAATATTGAGCTAAATGTCGATTGTCGAGCTAGACATTGAATGTTGAGCCGAATGTCGATTGTCTAGCTCAACATTCGCCAAGATTCGGCTTCAGAAGTTCGGAAACATTTCTAACTCGAATGTTGAGCTGAATGTCGATTGTCTAGCTAGACATTGAATGTTGAGCTGAATGTCGATTGTCTAGCTCAACATTCGCCAAGATTCGGCTTCAGAAGTTCGGACACATTGCTAACCTGAATGTTGAGCTGAATGTCGATTGTCTAGCTAGACATGGAATGTTGAGCTGAATGTCGATTGTCTAGCTCAACATTCGCCAAGATTCGGCCTCAGAAGTTCGGACTGATTGCTAACTCGAATGATGAGCTGAATGTTGATTGTCTAGCTAGACATTCATTATGGAGCCGAATGTTGAGCTAGACTTGAATGTTGAGCTGAATGTCGATTGTCTAGCTCAACATTCGCCAAGATTCGGCTTCAGGAGTTCGGACTCATTGCTAACTCGAATGTTGAGCTGAATGTTGATTGTCGAGCTAGACATTGACTGTTGAGCCTAATGTCGATTGTCTAGCTAGACATTGAATGTTGAGCTGAATGTCGATTGTCTAGCTCAACATTCGCCAAGATTCGGCTTCAGAAGTTCGGACACATTGCCAACTCGAATGTTGGCAATGATTGTTGATTGTCTAGCTAGACATTCAATATTGAGCTGAATGTCGATTGTCGAGCTAGACATTGAATGTTGAGCCGAATGTCGATTGTCTAGCTCAACATTCGCCAAGATTCGGCTTCAGAAGTTCGGAAACATTTCTAACTCGAATGTTGAGCTGAATGTCGATTGTCTAGCTAGACATTGAATGTTGAGCTGAATATCGATTGTCTAGCTCAACATTCGCCAAGGTTCGGCCTCAGAAGTTCGGACTGATTGCTAACTCGAATGTTGAGCTGAATGTTGATTGTCTAGCTAGACATTCAATATGGAGCCGAATCTCGAGCTTGATATTGAATGTTGAGCCGAATGTCGATTGTCTAGCTCAACATTCGTCAAGATTCGGCTTCAGAAGTTCGGACTCATTGCTAACTCAATTGTTGAGCTGAATGTCGATTGTCGAGCTAGACATTGAATGTTGAGCCGAATGTCGATTGTATAGCTAGACATTGAATGTTGAGCTGAATGTCGATTGTCTAGCTCAACATTCGCCAAGATTCGGCTTCAGGAGTTCGGACTAATTGCTACCTCGAATGTTGAGCTGAATGTTGATTGTCGAGCTAGACATTGACTGTTGAGCCTAATGTCGATTGTCTAGCTAGACATTGAATGTTGAGCTGAATGTCGATTGTCTAGCTCAACATTCGCCAAGATTCGGCTTCTGAAGTTCGGACGCATTGCCAACTCGAATGTTGAGCTGAATGTCGATTGTCTAGCTAGGCATTCAATGTTGAACCGAATGTCGAGCTAGACATTGAATGTTGAGCCGAATATCGATTGTCTAGCTCAACATTCGCTAAGATTCGGCTTCAGAAGTTCGGACGCATTGCTAACTCGAATGTTAAGCTGAATGTAGATTGTCTAACTAGACATTCAATGTTGAGCCGAATGTCGATTGTCGAGCTAGACATTGAATGTTGAGCCGAATGTCAATTGTCTAGCTAGACATTGAATGTTGAGCTGAATGTCGATTGTCTAGCTCAACATTCGCCAAGATTCGGCTTCAGAAGTTCGGACGCATTGCTAACTCGAATGTTGAGCTGAATGTTGATTGTCTAGCTAGACATTCAATGTTGAGCCGAATGTCGAGCTAGACATTGAATGTTGAGCCGAATGTCGATTGTCTAGCTCAACATTCGCCAAGATTCGGCTTCAGAAATTCGGACGCATTGCTAACTCAAATGTTGAGCTGAATGTTGATTGTCTAGCTAGACATTCAATGTTGAGCCGAATGTCGATTGTCGAGCTAGACATTGAATGTTGAGCCGAATGTCGATTGTCTAGCTCAACATTCGCCAAGATTCGGCTTCAGAAGTTCGGACACATTGCTAACTCGAATGTTGAGCTGAATGTCGATTGTCTAGCTAGACATGGAATGTTGAGCTGAATGTCGATTGTCTAGCTCAACATTCGCCAAGATTCGGCCTCAGAAGTTCGGACTGATTGCTAACTCGAATGTTGAGCTGAATGTTGATTGTCTAGCTAGACATTCATTATGGAGCCGAATGTTGAGCTAGACTTGAATGTTGAGCTGAATGTCGATTGTCTAGCTCAACATTCGCCAAGATTCGGCTTCAGGAGTTCGGACTCATTGCTAACTCGAATGTTGAGCTGAATGTTGATTGTCGAGCTAGACATTGACTGTTGAGCCTAATGTCGATTGTCTAGCTAGACATTGAATGTTGAGCTGAATGTCGATTGTCTAGCTCAACATTCGCCAAGATTCGGCTTCAGAAGTTCGGACACATTGCCAACTCGAATGTTGGCAATGATTGTTGATTGTCTAGCTAGACATTCAATATTGAGCTAAATGTCGATTGTCGAGCTAGACATTGAATGTTGAGCCGAATGTCGATTGTCTAGCTCAACATTCGCCAAGATTCGGCTTCAGAAGTTCGGAAACATTTCTAACTCGAATGTTGAGCTGAATGTCGATTGTCTAGCTAGACATTGAATGTTGAGCTGAATGTCGATTGTCTAGGTCAACATTCGCCAAGGTTCGGCCTCAGAAGTTCGGACTGATTGCTAACTCGAATGTTGAGCTGAATGTTGATTGTCTAGCTAGACATTCAATGTTGAACCGAATGTCGAGCTAGACATTGAATGTTGAGCCGAATGTCGATTGTCTAGCTCAACATTCGCCAAGATTCGGCTTCAGAAGTTCGGACGCATTGTCTAGCTAGACATTCAATGTTGAGCCGAAAGTCGCTTGTCGAGCTAGACATTGAATGTTGAGCCGAATGTCGATTGTCTAGCTACACATTGAATGTTGAGCTGAATGTCGATTGTCTAGCTCAACATTCGCCAAGATTCGGCTTCAGAAGTTCGGACGCATTGCTAACTCGAATGTTGAGCTGAATGTCGATTGTCTAGCTAGACATTCAATGTTGAACCGAATGTCGAGCTAGACATTGAATGTTGAGCCGAATGTGGATTGTCTAGCTCAACATTCGCCAAGATTCGGCTTCAGAAGTTCGGACGCATTGCTAACTCGAATGTTGAGCTGAATGTTGATTGTCCAGCTAGACATTCAATGTTGAGCCGAATGTCGATTGTCGAGCTAAACATTGAATGTTGAGCCAAATGTCGATTGTCTAGCTCAACATTCGCCAAGATTCGGCTTCAGAAGTTCGGACACATTGCTAACTCGAATGTTGAGCTGAATGTCGATTGTCTAGCTAGACATGGAATGTTGAGCTGAATGTCGATTGTCTAGCTCAACATTCGCCAAGATTCGGCCTCAGAAGTTCGGACTGATTGCTAACTCGAATGATGAGCTGAATGTTGATTGTCTAGCTAGACATTCATTATGGAGCCGAATGTTGAGCTAGACTTGAATGTTGAGCTGAATGTCGATTGTCTAGCTCAACATTCGCCAAGATTCGGCTTCAGGAGTTCGGACTCATTGCTAACTCGAATGTTGAGCTGAATGTTGATTGTCGAGCTAGACATTGACTGTTGAGCCTAATGTCGATTGTCTAGCTAGACATTGAATGTTGAGCTGAATGTCGATTGTCTAGCTCAACATTCGCCAAGATTCGGCTTCAGAAGTTCGGACACATTGCCAACTCGAATGTTGGCAATGATTGTTGATTGTCTAGCTAGACATTCAATATTGAGCTGAATGTCGATTGTCGAGCTAGACATTGAATGTTGAGCCGAATGTCGATTGTCTAGCTCAACATTCGCCAAGATTCGGCTTCAGAAGTTCGGAAACATTTCTAACTCGAATGTTGAGCTAAATGTCGATTGTCTAGCTCGACATTGAATGTTGAGCTGAATGTCGATTGTCTAGCTCAACATTCGCCAAGGTTCGGCCTCAGAAGTTCGGACTGATTGCTAACTCGAATGTTGAGCTGAATGTTGATTGTCTAGCTAGACATTCAATATGGAGCCGAATCTCGAGCTTGACATTGAATGTTGAGCCGAATGTCGATTGTCTAGCTCAACATTCGTCAAGATTCGGCTTCAGAAGTTCGGACTCATTGCTAACTCAATTGTTGAGCTGAATGTCGATTGTCGAGCTAGACATTGAATGTTGAGCTGAATGTCGATTGTATAGCTAGACATTGAATGTTGAGCTGAATGTCGATTGTCTAGCTCAACATTCGCAAAGATTCGGCTTCTGAAGTTCGGACGCATTGCTAACTCGAATGTTGAGCTGAATGTCGATTGTCTAGCTAGACATTCAATGTTGAACCGAATGTCGAGCTAGACATTGAATGTTGAGCCGAATGTCGATTGTCTAGCTCAACTTTCGCCAAGATTCGGCTTCAGAAGTTCGGACGCATTGCTAACTCGAATGTTTAGCTGAATGTTGATTGTCTAGCTAGACATTCAATGTTGAGCCGAAAGTCGCTTGTCGAGCTAGACATTGAATGTTGAGCCGAATGTCGATTGTCTAGCTACACATTGAATGTTGAGCTGAATGTCGATTGTCTAGCTCAACATTCGCCAAGATTCGGCTTCAGAAGTTCGGACGCATTGCTAACTCGAATGTTGAGCTGAATGTCGATTGTCTAGCTAGACATTCAATGTTGAACCGAATGTCGAGCTAGACATTGATTGTTGAGCCGAATGTCGATTGTCTAGCTCAACATTCGCCAAGATTCGGCTTCAGAAGTTCGGACGCATTGCTAACTCGAATGTTGAGCTGAATGTTGATTGTCCAGCTAGACATTCAATGTTGAGCCGAATGTCGATTGTCGAGCTAAACATTGAATGTTGAGCCGAATGTCGATTGTCTAGCTCAACATTCGCCAAGATTCGGCTTCAGAAGTTCGGACACATTGCTAACTCGATTGTTGAGCTGAATGTCGATTGTCTAGCTAGACATTGAATGTTGAGCTGAATGTCGATTGTCTAGCTCAACATTCGCCAAGATTCGGCCTCAGAAGTTCGGACTGATTGCTAACTCGAATGTTGAGCTGAATGTTGATTGTCTAGCTAGACATTCAATATGGAGCCGAATGTCGAGCTAGACATTGAATGTTGAGCTGAATGTCGATTGTCTAGCTCAACATTCGCCAAGATTCGGCTTCAGAAGTTCGGACTCATTGCTAACTCGAATGTTGAGCTGAATGTCGATTGCCTAGCTAGACATTGAATGTTGAGCCGAATGTCGATTGTCTAGCTAGACATTGAATTTTGAGCTGAATGTCGATTGTCTAGCTCAACATTCGCCAAGATTCGGCTTCAGAAGTTCGGACGCATTGCTAACTCGAATATTGAGTTGAATGTCGATTGTCTAGCTAGACATTCAATGTTGAACCGAATGTCGAGCTAGACATTGAATGTTGAGCCGAATGTCGATTGTCTAGCTCAACATTCGCCAAGATTCGGCTTCAGAAGTTCGGACGCATTGCTAACTCGAATGTTGAGCTGAATGTTGATTGTCTAGCTAGACAATGAATGTTGAGCTGAATGTCGATTGTCTAGCTCAACATTCGCCAAGATTCGGCCTCAGAAGTTCGGACTGATTACTAACTCGAATGTTGAGCTGAATGTCGATTGTCTAGCTAGACATTGAATGTTGAGCCGAATGTCGATTGTCTAGCTAGACATTGAATCTTGAGCTGAATGTCGATTGTCTAGCTCAACATTCGCCAAGATTCGGCTTCAGAAGTTCGGACGCATTGCTAACTCGAATATTGAGCTGAGTGTCGATTGTCTAGCTAGACATTCAATGTTGAACCGAATGTCGAGCTAGACATTGAATGTTGAGCCGAATGTCGATTGTCTAGCTCAACATTCGCCAAGATAATGCTTCAGAAGTTCGGACGCATTGCTAACTCGAATGTTGAGCTGAATGTTGATTGTCTAGCTAGACATTGAATGTTGAGCTGAATGTCGATTGTCTAGCTCAACATTCGCCAAGATTCGGCCTCAGAAGTTCGGACTGATTACTAACTCGAATGTTGAGCTGAATGTTGATTGTCTAGCTAGACATTGAATGTTGAGCTGAATGTCGATTGTCTAGCTCAACATTCGACAAGATTCGGCTTCAGAAGTTCGGACGCATTGCTAACTCGAATGTTGAGCTGAATGTCGATTGTCTAGCTAGACATTCAATGTTGAACCGAATGTCGAGCTAGACATTGAATGTTGAGCCGAATGTCGATTGTCTTGCTCAACAGTCGCCAAGATTCGGCCTCAGAAGTTCGGACTGATTGCTTACTCGAATGTTGAGCTGAATGTTGATTCTCTAGCTAGACATTCATTATGGAGCCGAATGTTGAGCTAGACTTGAATGTTGAGCTGAATGTCGATTGTCTAGCTAAACATTCGCAAAGATTCGGCTTCAGGAGTTCGGACTCATTGCTAACTCGAATGTTGAGCTGAATGTTGGTTGTCGAGCTAGACATTGAATGTTGAGCCTAATGTCGATTGTCTAGCTAGACATTGAATGTTGAGCCGAATGTCGATTGTCTAGCTCAACATTCGCCAAGATTCGGCTTCAGAAGTTCGGACGCATTGCCAACTCGAATGTTGAGCTGAATGTGGATTGTCTAGCTAAACATTCAATGTTGAGCCGAATGTCGATTGTCGAGCTAGACATTGAATGTTGAGCCGAATGTCGATTGTCTAGCTCAACATTCGCCAAGATTCGGCTTCAGAAGTTCGGACACATTGCTAACTCGAATGTTCAGCTGAATGTCGATTGTCTAGCTAGACATTGAATGTTGAGCTGAATGTCGATTGTCTAGCTCAACATTCGCCAAGATTCGGCCTCGGAAGTTCGGACTGATTGCTAACTCGAATGTTGAGCTGAATGTTGATTGTCTAGCTAGACATTCAATACGGAGCAGAATGACGAGCTAGACATTGAATGTTGAGCTGAATGTCGATTGTCTAGCCCAACATTCGCCAAGATTCGGCTTCAGAAGTTCGGACTCATGGCTAACTCGAATGTTGAGCTGAATGTCGATTGTCGAGCTAGACATTGAATGTTGAGCCGAATGTCGATTGTCTAGCTAGACACTGAATATTGAGCTGAATGTCGATTGTCTAGCTCAACATTCGTCAAGATTCGGCGTCAGAAGTTCGGACGCATTGCTAACTCGAATGTTGAGCTGAATGTCGATTGTCTAGCTAGACATTCAATGTTGAACCGAATGTCGAGCTAGACATTGAATGTTGAGCCGAATGTCGATTGTCTAGCTCAACATTCGCCAAGATTCGGCTTCAGAAGTTCGGACATATTGCTAACTCGAATGTTGAGCTGAATGTCGATTGTCTAGCTAGACATTCAATGTTGAGCTGAATGTCGATTGTCTAGCTAGACACTGAATATTGAGCTGAATGTCGATTGTCTAGCTCAACATTCGTCAAGATTCGGCTTCAGAAGTTCGGACGCATTGCTAACTCGAATGTTGAGCTGAATGTCGATTGTCTAGCTAGACATTCAATGTTGAGCTGAATGTCGATTGTCTAGCTCAACATTCGCCAAGATTCGGCCTCAGAAGTTCGGACTGATTGCTAACTCGAATGTTGAGCTGAATGTTGATTGTCTAGCTAGACATTCATTATGGAGCCGAATGTTGAGCTAGACTTGAATGTTGAGCTGAATGTTGATTGTCTAGCTCAACATTCGCCAAGATTCGGCTTCAGGAGTTCGGACTCATTGCTAACTCGAATGTTGAGCTGAATGTTGATTGTCGAGCTAGACATTGACTGTTGAGCCTAATGTCGATTGTCTAGCTAGACATTGAATATTGAGCTGAATGTCGATTGTCTAGCTCAACATTCGCCGAGATTCGGCTTCAAAAGTTCGGACGCATTGCCAACTCGAATGTTGAGCTGAATGTTGATTGTCTAGCTAGACATTCAATGTTGAGCCGAATGTCGATTGTCGAGCTAGACATTGAATGTTGAGCCGAATGTCGATTGTCTAGCTCAACATTCGCCAAGATTCGGCTTCAGAAGTTCGGACACATTGCTAACTCGAATGTTGAGCTGAATGTCGATTGTCTAGCTAGACATTGAATGTTGAGCTGAATGTCGATTGTCTAGCTCAACATTCGCCAAGATTCGGCCTCAGAAGTTCGGACTGATTGCTAACTCGAATGTTGAGCTGAATGTTGATTGTCTAGCTAGACATTCAATATGGAGCCGAATGTCGAGCTAGACATTGAATGTTGAGCCGAATGTTGATTGTCTAGCTCAACATTCGTCAAGATTCGGCTTCAGAAGTTCGGACTGATTGCTTACTCGAATGTTGAGCTGAATGTCGATTGTCTAGCTAGACATTGAATGTTGAGCTGAATGTCGATTGTCTAACTCAACATTCGCCAAGATTCGGCCTCAGAATTTCGGACTGATTGCTAACTCGAATGTTGAGCTGAATGTTGATTGTCTAGCTAGACATTCAATACGGAGCAGAATGACGAGCTAGACATTGAATGTTGAGCTGAATGTCGATTGTGTAGCTCAACATTCGCCAAGATTCGGCTTCAGAAGTTCGGACTCATTGCTAACTCGAATGTTGAGCTGAATGTCGATTGTCGAGCTAGACATTGAATGTTGAGCCGAATGTCGATTGTCTAGCTAGACACTGAATATTGAGCTGAATGTCGATTGTCTAGCTCAACATTCGTCATGATTCGGCTTCAGAAGTTCGGACGCATTGCTAACTCGAATGTTGAGCTGAATGTCGATTGTCTAGCTAGACATTCAATGTTGAACCGAATGTCGAGCTAGACATTGAATGTTGAGCCGAATGTCGATTGTCTAGCTCAACATTCGCCAAGATTCGGCTTCAGAAGTTCGGACACATTGCTAACTCGAATGTTGAGCTGAATGTCGATTGTCTAGCTAGACATTGAATGTTGAGCTGAATGTCGATTGTCTAGCTCAACATTCGCCAAGATTCGGCCTCAGAAGTTCGGACTGATTGCTAACTCGAATGTTGAGCTGAATGTTGATTGTCTAGCTAGACATTCATTATAGAGCCGAATGTTGAGCTAGACTTGAATGTTGAGCTGAATGTCGATTGTCTAGCTCAACATTCGCCAAGATTCGGCTTCAGGAGTTCGGACTCATTGCTAACTCGAATGTTGAGCTGAATGTTGATTGTCGAGCTAGACATTGACTGTTGAGCCTAATGTCGATTGTCTAGCTAGACATTGAATGTTGAGCTGAATGTCGATTGTCTAGCTCAACATTCGCCGAGATTCGGCTTCAAAAGTTCGGACGCATTGCCAACTCGAATGTTGAGCTGAATGTTGATTGTCTAGCTAGACATTCAATGTTGAGCCGAATGTCGATTGTCGAGCTAGACATTGAATGTTGAGCCGAATGTCGATTGTCTAGCTCAACATTCGCCAAGATTTGGCTTCAGAAGTTCGGACACATTGCTAACTCGAATGTTGAGCTGAATGTCGATTGTCTAGCTAGACATTGAATGTTGAGCTGAATGTCGATTGTCTAGCTCAACATTCGCCAAGATTCGGCCTCAGAAGTTCGGACTGATTGCTAACTCGAATGTTGAGCTGAATGTTGATTGTCTAGCTAGACATTCAATATGGAGCCGAATGTCGAGCTAGACATTGAATGTTGAGCCGAATGTTGATTGTCTAGCTCAACATTCGTCAAGATTCGGCTTCAGAAGTTCGGACTTATTGCTTACTCGAATGTTGAGCTGAATGTCGATTGTCGAGCTAGACATTGAATGTTGAGCCGAATGTCGATTGTCTAGCTAGACATTGAATGTTGAGCTGAATGTCGATTGTCTAGCTCAACATTCGCCAAGATTCGGCTTCAGAAGTTCGGACGCATTGCTAACTCGAATGTTGAGCTGAATGTCGATTGTCTAGCTAGACATTCAATGTTGAACCGAATGTCGAGCTAAACATTGAATGTTGAGCCGAATGTCGATTGTCTAGCTCAACATTCGCCAAGATTCGGCTTCAGAAGTTCGGACGCATTGCTTACTCGAATGTTGAGCTGAATGTTGATTGTCTAGCTAGACATTCAATGTTGAGCCGAATGTCGATTGTCGAGCTAGACATTAAATGTTGAGCCGAATGTGGATTGTCTAGCTCAACATTCGCCAAGATTCGGCTTCAGAAGTTCGGACGCATTGCTAACTCGAATGTTGAGCTGAATGTCGATTGTCTAGCTAGACATTGAATGTTGAGCTGAATGTCGATTGTCTAGCTCAACATTCGCCAAGATTCGGCCTCAGAAGTTCGGACTGATTGCTAACTCGAATGTTGAGCTGAATGTTGATTGTCTAGCTAGACATTCATTATGGAGCCGAATGTTGAGCTAGACTTGAATGTTGAGCTGAATGTCGATTGTCTAGCTCAACATTCGCCAAGATTCGGCTTCAGGAGTTCGGACTTATTGCTAACTCGAATGTTGAGCTGAATGTTGATTGGCGAGCTAGACATTGAATGTTGAGCCGAATGTTGATTGTCGAGCTAGACATTGAATGTTGAGCCGAATGTCGATTGTCTAGCTAGACATTGAATGTTGAGCTGAATGTTGATTGTCTAGCTAGACATTGAATGTTGAGCCGAATGTCGATTGTCTAGCTAGACATTGAATGTTGAGTTGAATGTCGATTGTCTAGCTAGACATTGAATGTCGATTGTTGATTGTTGATTGACTAGCCAACTTCACGCATATATCGATACAATCAAGTACCACAACTGACGAGAAAGTGACAAAAAAATCACAAGAAAAGGCCTCATATAGGACAGCTTAGAGGTCGCACCTTCCCAGAGGGAGACCACTAGGCTACAAGAAAAAGACAAAACAATCTACCAAGAACATAAAAGAGGATCCACATGAGTAGTACCCCCTTTGAACGGACAGTAATTAATTAAACGACTGGACATTATACCGGTTTCATGGCGCCAATCTCACTCATTATTCAATCGTCTTTTTTTTTTTTTTTTTTTGCCGTATGGCGGTGCAGGAACGGCGGACACAATATATTACCGTTTTTATATGTGTGTGTGTGTGTGCGTGTGTGCGTGTGTGCGCGTGTGCGCGTGTGCGCGTGTGCGCGTGTGTGCGTGTGTGTGTGTGTGTGCGTGCGTGCGTGCGTGCGTGCGTGCGTGCGTGCGTGCGTGCGTGCGTGCGTGCGTGTGTGTGTGTGTGTGTGTGTGTGTGTGTGTGTGTGTGTGTGTGTGTGTGTGTGTGTGTGTGTGTGTGTGTGTGTGTGTGTGTGTGTGTGTGTGTGCGTGTGTGGTGGTGGTTGTGGACCATATTTCATTGGGCCGCCCCTTCATGTTTTCCATGAATAGGCCTATTATATTTTTGCTGTTTAATTCTGCTGTGCAATGGTTTATGAACTTGGATAAGCAGTTATGATATCGGATGGATCAGTCAATTCATATTTAATAACTGTTACTGAGTAACAGTCACTCCCATCACTAGATGAGCCAACCTTTCGGTTAAAATGGCGCATTATAGTGACTGTTTGACAGCCTTGCTTACAGCCCCAGTTAACTTTTGAACCATATAAGACTGTCTCTTTAATTAGCGTTTCCGCGTCATCATCACTGTTACATACAGAATCGGGTCCCTCATTGGGAAAGATGACATTGAATACATGTCTCCTTTTCCAATGTTCCACATTATGAAATTTTTCTCTTAAATAAATGATTCCAAAATATGTGCCAGAGGCTGACCAAAACCACCAGTCAGTCTAACTACTTGGAGTTCATTTTCCCTTTTGCAAGCATAAAAGTATATGTTTTTTAATTTGGACTTTACTGGTTTAAATAGAACTAAGTCATAAAAATTGTACTTTGTGATGGATGCATAAAGAGCAGCTGTAATATTTTGTACATTATATATTAATTGTAAATGTTAATTTCGTTAATTTCTGACCAAGGTCTCTCTAAAGTCATAAGAACGGTCCTTTGATCTAAAATTCAGCTGCCTAAAACAATTTCTACTATGAGAGTAAGTAAGGGTGCAAAGAGTTTTATGTTTATAGTTGACATTATTAAATGAGACGACAGCTTGCAATCGCGCTCATTTTTATTATATTATTCCATTAGCCGTCTGGCCTATCAGTGCAGTTTTGGTAGCATGCTTGAAAGTTCATACACCTCTGATAATAATTGTTCTTAATACGGACTTGTTCACGAACAATAAAGGAATGTATAATTATCCCAAGTACTGAACATGACTTTAATATTGTTAACTATATATCGCAAAGAAGCAAAGTAAACCAATCTGCTCAAATCCTTGAATCACCATACCTTCGATGTTGACAAAATAATTCATAATTGCATATTTGACTTGCTACAAAATATACTGAATGACATTACTTAACTCTTTGCCCCTGGGAAATGCTTCAAGCCTTTTTGTCTTCTGCTAATGTTTTCTCAAGTGTCTAACAGTTATTGCAAACAGTTTGCAAAGATTATCAGCAGGCGACGCTAAGTGTTCAGTCATTTGCCATGTCATATGTCTGTAAATCAGTCATATTTCATAAACTTTATTGTGCATTTTATTGCCAAAGACAAAACGTTGACCTGATCAGGATCTTTTATGGCTGTCATTAAAAAAATTGATTTTCTTACCCATGAGAATTTACTACTCTTTGCATGCGATCCTGACTTGCCGTCGGTCCTGGTCTGGGTCCAAACTGTTTGCATAGGTTATCAACAGACGACAAAGATCGCTGCAAATACGTACATGCAAACTGTTTGCAAAGATTATCAGCTCAATTATTGTTAGGGTCTAAGAGAAACAACTGTATGTACACAGGCAAGATTTTCGAGCGTGAGTTCTGTCCCTTTGTCTTTAAAACGCCAGCAAAATAACTGCATCTGAAAATGTCTATTTGAAATAAGCATAGTGGCAAACATTGTGGACCCAGATCAGACTGCTCCTACAGAAGCAGTCTGATCTGGGTCCATCCCTTTGATTTTTCCTAGCAGGTGTATTATATGACTTTTTGGTTACTGTAAAGGCGGCACCTCATGAATGCGTAATTAGGACTGGACAACCTTAGATATAGGTAAAAGCTGAAAATGAGGCGCGGTTTTATTGTAAAGTAACTGTATCATTTTGCACCATTACCTAAGTATAGACGCAAAACACATTATTTAGTCCTTAAAACGCCAGCAAAATAACTGCATCTGAAAATGTCTATTTAAAATAAGCATAGTGGCAAACATTGTGGACCCAGATCAGACTGCTCCTACAGAAGCAGTCTGATCTGGGTCCACGCTGTTTGTCTATGAGGATGAGGCTTCATATTTTAGTGGTCGACGAAAAACATACATAGTTTACTTTTTGTTATTATGCGTTTTTATGGTTAATAAATGTGATATGAGGTCAGTAATATACAATCAGGATTTTCATGAAATGCACGCACGTTTGCGCGGCCCAAAAAGCTTATTAATTCTTCACCAAATTATAAATAGGACCTGATTTCCCTTGTTTAGTAGATGAAATAGCCGAACCACGCTCAGACATGAATATTAAAGTTGCCGCCTTTACAGTAAGCGAAAAGTCTATTAATACAGTTCCCATAGAAACTTGTCACATGATTTAATAATATTATTGGGAATTATTTTATGGCGGTCATTAAAAAATTGATTTTCTAATATAAAAATCCACATCTGTCTGAACATGCGTCAGAAGAAAAGGGCTCAGAGTGTAAGAGGTCTTAATGTCTAAATATAGATAAACAGGTCTGAACGTGTCAGTTACTAAAAATAGAAAATGACGTCATTACAATAGTGACCTTGACCTTGATGCTATAATTCTACAGCATCCATTTGTCTGGTTAAAAAGGACCTTTTTACATGTTTTTGTATGGTCATAAGGGACCTTTTTTTTAAACTTGGCGCTATAGAGACGCTCTTACTACTCAGCATGATAATATTTTCTGTATAATATATCGGGCCGACTAGTTGCGGAGTTGCATGCTCGATGGGCGCTCTGTTGTTAGCCAAGGGTCCAACGTTTCTGCAGGTGGAAGACTCTGATCAGATTGTGTGGATGTACAGACTGATTTGAATTTTTTCCTTACGCACATGCCAACATGTACCCTATGCTGGATACCTGGCCTCGAGGTTATAAAACTTGAGTACAGTCCCAAGCTCAAAATAAAGCGCTACGATTGGCTGCTTGCGGACACGTGTCCGCAAGCAGCCAATCAATGCACTTCATTTTGAGTTTGATAACCTCGGGAACTGCTCAATGTCTATTTCAGATGAGTGACTCTACGAAACAAGGCTTTTTGCCATGCCCAAACCTCAGTTTTCCCCAACCTGGCAATGCAACCATTTTAGAGTACATACATTTAGATTACAAACGGTTAGATGTTTGTACATTCACCAAAGTTGTCTATGGTGACGTCACTTCTACGAATGGTAAGTTTCACTGTGTCCAACCGTTCGGTTGGCTAAATTAGAAGCTCCATTATCTGGCGCTTCCTGTTTAGTTCATTTTACGGCCAGACACGGTGAGGTTTTAATAATATTACTTTTCGTTGACTAGTGACATTGACTCGTTTCATTTCAATGTGTCAGCATTGCTTTGCCCATAGCGTGACGTACGACAGCACCAAAAGAATCAGAACTGCTCCTGGTAACACATCAAATGACCCTATTTGGACAGGACCCGTATTACTATCTAGCTCTCACCAGCAACACAACCATTCCACATATAAATCACATAGTCGGATGTGTGTGTGTGTGTGTGTGTGTGTGTGTGTGTGTGTGTGTGTGTGTGTGTGTGTGTGTGTGTGTGTGTGTGTGGTGGGGGGGGGGGGGTCCAATAAAATACCAAGCAAAAGCTTCACCTCAGTTTTTGAAGGCTATATGTTATATATTCTTTATTTCAGACTGTCCTTTCGTCTTTGAACATGATAAGGATACATTCGATACGACACTTCCTGAAATTGATCTCATGATGTCACCAGTAAAGATATACAAAGACCCATTCAGAAAAGGAAATCACAAAATAGTATTGTGCCAAGTTTTGTATCCAGATGGTTCGCCAACGCGTAAGTACGCCCGAATGAGCCATGATATATGAGCCGCGACATGAGATTTCCAACAATGTGGTATGTGCGACCAGCAAAGGTTCAGACCAGCCTGCGCAATCGCGGCGTCTTGTCAGACCCTTTGCTTGTCGTTTGAATATTCTATGAATATTTAGCTACTGATCAAACAACATTTGGAATTTCTAAGCTTAAAAGGAGCCTTCACATGCTCGTCTGAGTCTTCACTTGTCAAAATGCCACATTGCTGCAAATCACAAGTCGCGGCTCAAATGCTTATTATGCTAACAGGGATGTCTCAGGTGAGCTGAATTATATCCTGAGCATCCACACAGTTCACGAAGCAGATAATCGTTCAGAAAATAACAAGACATGCGTGAAATGTACAAAATATGAAACCTGTGCAAAATTGCACAGGTTTCATATTGTGTTCATTTCACGCGGTTTGTCACCTTTAAGATAACAAAGTCAGACACACTTCTTATCATTCGGATTCGTCATATTCTGAAATTACTTAGACTATTG
>OZ026518.1:25335490-25361991 GCA_964019695.1 Loripinus fragilis
CCTGAAAAACAAAAATACAACAAGACATGAGTGATAATTGAATGAGCAAGCACAGAAGGCTAGGTGAGCCTGGAGATCTTATCGATGGTTAATTTGGCCTGAAAAACAACAAAACAACAAATCATGAGTGATAAATCAATGAGCAAGCAGAGAAGGCTCAGACGAGCCTGGAGATTTTATTGATGGTAATTTTGGCCTGAAAAAAGAACACGACAAGTCACGAGTGATAACTGAATGAACAAGCAGAGAAGGCTCAGACTAGCCTGGAGATTTAATCGGTGGTAAATTTGGCCTGAAAAAAGAACACAACAAGTCATGAGTGATAACTGAATGAGGAAGCAGTGAAGGCTCAAATGAGCCTGCAAATCTGTGAAGTCTTGCCATAGCCTTCACTACTTGCATATGAACACAAATTATGGTAGTAGATGAGGGCTCACACCAATAATTAGACAATAAATATAGTTTGCATTTAAAAAGAACAGATAACAGCTGCATCATGCTAAGGGACATACATTTTTATTTGGCAATATCATATTCAATTTCCAACTTGGACTTTAAAGTGCCCTCTAAGCCTGTGGCCGCGCGTTCAAAAGTGCCCTCATAGCCTGTTGTCACGCGCTTAAAGTGCCCTTTTCCTGGAAACTTAACCATGCCCTTTTTGGGGGCTGGGGGAAACACTATGCAAGCTGGATTAAGATTATGACACAAAATACCTTTTTTGTGGAATGGCTAAATAATAGGGAGTTGCATTTGTTTATTTCAATCACATCACTAAGATTTCTAAATCAATGTTTGTGAAATGACAGAACCAGTTTTAAGCCATTTCGAATAATGACATTTTGAAAAACTTATGATGAATAAAAGCAATCATCACAGTAAATCATAACAATTTAAAAATAGCTGACCAACTGAGCAAAAGACTGAAGTACCAGACAATTTCCATTTTGCTGTACTTTATAAATCTATCTTACGAGGGCTGTTCAAATATGAATGCAAGTAGCTTCATAACTTTCTTCACATATATGCTACGACAAAATGTCATATCTTTCTGGAAAGAACCATTTGTCGCCTTTAAAATGGCACCAAACATAAAGAAAAACTCACTATATTTCTCGAGTTACAGACGCTTATGTAAAGGCCATTCGTGTATACTGGCGTTTTTCTGAAGCAAACTGCCATGCACCTTTTGGTACATGTGCGTATATAGTGTCATTTCTTTGTAAGTTTGAGACAAAATGGCACCATATTTTAAATGCAAGTTTAAGGTACATTGACAAAGTTGCTTGCGGGAAAAAGTTTGTATAATCCTGTTTCAATCTCAAGTAAACAGGCACGTCTGTGACGTCATTAATTTCATGATAAACGTCATTTTGAGTTATTTACTGGTGATGCAATAATGAACATCGTTGTGTCTTTTTTCTTTGCGTTTTGCTTAAAACATGCTTAATATGTCATAAGGAAGTTTTCAAAACGCTCCGTCCTCTATTAACAGAGTTATCACACTTTGTATCATTTTTCAAGCATTTTTCTGCTTCTTAATGACGTGTTGACATTAATTAAAAAATGTTCAATCTGTCTAGTCCTCAAGACCAGGTGAGTAATTTTATTGTTGGTAAGACTTAAAGTTAACGTTAAAATTTAGATTAAAACCGTAATATTATGGCAACAAAATTTAGTATAAGTTCTATAACCCCTTCACTTAAGGCAGTTTTGACTTAATAAAAATTCTTTTCAGCTTTTAAAAAATCACCACTATCCTTCCATGATTTGTAGCAACAACTCAGTATGAGCGATCAACACATTGTCTTTGAGTTAAAACTAGTTTAACTGTTGCTTCGTACATTTTGTTAGGGAAGCGTTTGACTGAAAACTGAAAGGTGGTTTTTTGTTTACCATTTATTTGCAAATATAAGGAGACTTTAGTGAAAAAGATTCGATGTAATTTGACAAAAACATGTCGGATTTTCGCAACTGTCGCAGAATCATTATATAAGTATATGGGGATACTTCCTTAAAAATTTCAAGAACTTTCACCAATTTATCGAAAAATTATACGCTCGTCTATATCACGGTATGTTCGTAGCATTGAGTTTGTTAGTATACTAAGGTGACCCTCATTCAAAGGGCAATAGCTCGATAAGTATACTGTATTTTGCTATAGGTCCGTGCCAGTTTAAAGGCAACATATAATCCTTTATAGAAACGTATACCATTTTGTCGTAGCTTATGTGTGACGAAAGTTATGAAGCTACTTGCATTCATATTTGAACAGCCCTGGTACTATGTGGCATGCTCGTCAGCTATAAAGTATGTCGGCAGATCTGATGTATGATGTATCAAAAATTTAAAACAATATTGGTATGAACTGTGCATCGTGAACTATATATATATTTTTTAACTTTTAAAATTTCATAGCTAGTTATTTTACATTTATTTAAGAAACAGCAGTACAGGACATGACATTACATTTGTGTAAAGCTGCAAAAACCCTATTTTCTTTATAAATTAAAAGTGAGTTCCCTATAGCATTACAATTTTATATGAAAACTAACTGTAATGTATTTGAATACTTTTCAATGTTATTGGCCTCAGGTCTGGACCATACAGTTACAAACATACTAAGGGTGTGTGTCCATTTATTGCTGATTGAGTAACTAAATTCGACATTGTCTTTTGCGGTCTCATATTTTGGCGATTTTTGTTTTTACGGCCAATAGCACCAAATATTATTACGTAATAAGTGATTAACAATAAGTACCAATATTTCATGAGCTGGTCCCAATCATCTGAGCTAGCCCTTACTATGCTTAACACAGATATATCCTGTTTAAAAAACAGTGTATACCCTGGTCAGCTAGTTTCTGAGAAGCCAACTGATCAGTGTTTTCCCCCATATGACTGCTTGTTAATACATGTACCTGTCATTATTTAAAAAATGAATTCAATTTTTGGAATGTTCATGGAATCATGAATACTTCGGGTCTCTTGCAAAACTTTGGGCTTCACATTAACTTTGCAAGACACCCGAAGTATTCATGATTCCATGAACATTCCAAAAATTGAATTTATTGCTTATATTTACATTTTATTATAAATATCTAAAATATAAAAATTATCTTTAATTTAGGAATTGAAACAGTTTTGTATTTAAAATATAATCTTACTAACGGTTTAGTCAAAGTGTGAAATGGAAAAGCAGAACACAATCAGACCCAAAGCCCCTGATTTTTTCTCACTGCTGAGGATACAGGTACAGTTAGACTTATCATCATAAACATGATTTCAATTACTCTACTGGTCAAGCGCAGCTTAACAAGGGCCATAAAATAGCCATTAGTCTGTCTAGCAGGTAAAGATCTCTCTGGTTCCAGATCAAATATTCTTTTACCTGTTGAACTGGTCTTAGACAACTTCATGCAATTCATTACTCAGATATACACTTTTGTATGGCTTAGTTTGTTTTTAGATTGGTTGTTTGATTTTTATAAGAAATGAAGAATATGGAAGTAATCAAAGCTGGACTTTATTTTTTCTTATTGTAGTAAGCTCTCATTAACTGTCGTCTGCTGATAACACTTGCAAACAGATTTGGATCCAAACTGGTGGACACTCAGATGGTATTCCCGAAAGACTTCTTTTTAAAAAAGTTGATTAAAAATATCAGCAGACGACAAAATAGCATGGAAAATTACCCAGTGAGCAAAGAGGGCTACTTATATATATAAATATATATTTGTTTATGAAAATGGCATTTGCTCTATTCCGCAATCTATATATTTTGGTACTAAGCACATGTTCAAGTAGCAAATATAGCCATACACTCTCATTAACTGTGTCAGGCCTGATCTGGTTTCAAATTTTTTGACACTCAGGTGGTAATCCCGAAAGATTCTTTTAAAAAATGATTAGAAGTATCAGCAGACGACAAATTTGTATGAAATATTACCCTGTAAGCAAAGTGTGAAACTTACTATTTTAGATTTGCATAGCATACATGTATCTAACAGATTATCTCTTATTCTGTTAAGGGCAGCTGATAACCTTTGTGGACTGTTTTTTTTCTTCGGTTTTTTGAGGGGGCTCACCTGAGCTCAATCTTCGTCCTTTGTGCATCGTGTGTCCGTAAAAGTTTTCTTTAAACCACATCTTCCTCCTGAACCACTGGTCCAAATTTACAATAAATTCACATGAATGTTCCCCATGATGCCCACTTTCAAAATTGCATAAATAATTCCGCTCCACGGAACAGGACAGCCAGAGCTCCAGGTAAGAGATCTTACATTTAACATCTCCTGAACTACTGGTCTAAGTTCAAAATAATTTCACAGAATTCTTCCGCATAATGCTTTCTACCAAAATTGCACAAATTATTCTGCACCACTAAACAAAGGGACTGCCAGAAATCTTGTAGAAAATGTCTTTAAATGACATCTCCTGAACCACTAGTACAAATTCAAAATAATTTCACAGAATTGTTCCTCATAATACTTTTTACCGAAATTGCACTAATGGTTCTTCTCCGTAGAAGAAAAGGGCCTCCAGAGCTCTAGATTAGAAAATCCCTTCAATGATATCTCCTCCTGAACCACTGGACCCAATTTAAAATAATTTCATAAAAGTGTTCCCCAAAATGGCTTATGCCAAAATTGCACAAATGGTTTCGCTCAGCTTTAAATACTGTGGAAGCTCTAGATTAGAAATGTCTTAAAACCACACCACTGGCCCAAATTTAAAAAGAATGAATAAATTGATTGAGTCTGATTAGGTCCCAGCATTTTGTTGGACCTGATCTGTGTCCAAACGATTTGCATTTTTGACAGCACAAGACAAAAGTCCCACTTGCAAAACACTGGGTGATTTGAACCATACTTGTATTATTCTAAATGCCAAGTGAAGACTCTGGTCAGTCAGAGCATTTGTAGTCTGATCAGAGTATCAGATTGAGTATCTGGACTGTTTAGTGAACAGTCGTGAGAAGAAACTTCATCTAAAACACCACTAAATGGGCATCATGATGAGCCTTGACAAGAGAAAAACTATGCAATCAGGCAGGTCAGCCTGCTCAGCTTTCAGAGATTAGCTAAAATGTTGAAATTTTGTGTGTAGCAAGTTTTTAAATTAGCTGAAACTTTCCATAATATAATTTTCAAGGTATGATCATACTGTATGGATGTGCAGGCGGGTCTGAGCTTTTACTGTTCACACCTTTTCTCATGACATTACCCATATTGTATAACTGGCCATAAACAGCCCATTTCTACAATTTCTCCTGGAAATAAATGTGGTCTGCAGAAAGCATGGCAAATTGATTAGATGGGCTAATTTGGTGAACTGTTAGACACTCTCAGAGAATATTGGTAAAAGTAGGGGCTTTGTAAAGGACTGAACAGCCAGCTTGAACACAGACAGCCAATGGAGCAAACAAGAGCCTTCTTTTGCATATGCGAATCCGGTATGGCTGGCTTGTTGTCAATCACAACACCAGTCAGGGCTTATTTTTGGCCAATTTTATAGCCGTTATTGGGTTATATTCCCAATGCCAAAAAGTATCTTTTTTTTCCCAAATTTTGGAGAAAAATTCCCAATTTCAAATCAGATAAAAAATCAAATAAAATTCATCATTTTTATCATGGTAAAAGTTGGCTTAAAACTGTCGAATATTCAACATTGCATAGTCGCATATAATACATCATGCAATGGTGATTATAAGTTAACACTACAGCTAAATTCAGATAAATATATCATGTGTTTTTTTAATTTGACAATATAGCTAAAAGCTCTAAAAATTCCCCATTTTTGGCATTTTCACGCTAAAATTCCCAATCCCAGGGGTATGGGTCATTGTCTCAAAATGGTGAAAAAAAGCCCTGCCAGTATTACTTCTGGCAAATGAGTTCGATGTTCGAAGTGTATTGCACAGGCTAGCGAGCTTGGCAGCTGTCAATCCAATTTGTGTAATTCATGAGGCTATGAACAGTTGCAAAAATATAAAAATTCATTAATGGATTGCTTCGAAAATGTAAATATATCCAAATGACTGGTATCCTGCACGCTATGAGGTGAGTAGACCTTAAAAATATCCATAATAATAAGTGATAAACTTTATTAAATAAGTATCATACACCTCCATTGCTGGCCTGTATAGTTTCATGAGTACATGTAACTGAAAACTGATCTACTCAGTTTATTACTTAACTCTTTATGCACTGATGGTTCCTTCCTTCCGGTTTGATACATTAAACTTGGAATGGTCCATTGTATATCATGAGAGGTCACAAGTTATAATTTCCCAATTATACTGTATTCCTTTTTCTGAAGATTGTTTTTGTCTTAGCAAACAGTGTAGAATTTGATGAAATGTTGCAATATGCTGCATTTCATCTGGGTCTTCACTGTTTGCCAATGTACGCATTTTGGAGGGGGTAATTAAGTATGCATATAAAATTCGAAGGATTTCAATGAAAGCCTGTAGTTGATGAAGTTCTTCTTTACCGGTCTACTTGAATCAGCCGTAAAGAGAGAAATCTCTGAGATCTTTGATAAAACAACCTGGTCCCGAGGTTATAAACTTTTTTCATGCTCAACTATACTAAGCTCGAAATTTCAACTGCTTGTAAAAACTAAAATTCTAACAACTCTAGAAGAGTGATGATTTAAATCTCTCAGACATTGTATTTATAATGCTAATAAATGTTAAAATGCCAACAATTGTTGGCATTTTAACATTTATGAGCAGGATAAATTTCATGCTCAGCTGTGTTGAGTATGGAAAAAGTTTTATAACCTCTGAGCCTGAAACTTACATCTGTGAGTTGCTTAGCAACATGAATGGCAGTTTCTGTGTGCAAGGTTACTGGCCCACATCGTATAGATGACTTTCCTTTCGCTAATGCCATTAGTATGATTAACTGAAATAGAGCAAAAAATTGCATGCATATATAATTCCAACTCATTTTTTTTATTGTTATGTGGGCCATTTTGATTGGTCCATGGCAAAATTGAATCTGTTTTTACACTTTGATAAAACCCACATGTAAGAATGTTTGAAATCAGCCTTGATTTCACAGTGATAAGGATAGTGAAAATAATCACGAACTGTACATAAAACCTGGAACCCAGGTATTGTTGTGTCTGAAATGAAACATTCACCAGTTACATGTTGAGAGCTCATTTGAAAGACCTTACACCATATGGTGGTGCCTCAACAATGCAACACGGGAACTCTAAGAAATGAACTTAATGACGAGACGTAATTTGATGTCACTAAACAAACAGCCACATCATTGAAGAAACATCATTAAGACCTAGTTTTTGACCTCAAATGACCATAATTCAAACAAGACTTTACAATCACAAAGATAAATATTTTCATCAATAATCATGAAGACTGAAGCAATGTAGCCACTAGAGTGTTTACAAAGTTTTTTTTCTATTTCTAGCTCTGGTGGCCATCTTGTTCAACTGAGCAAAGAAACAAATATCAAAGCTCTAGGCCATGTGGTTTCAGACAAGATTTCCTTGTATAAGCCTATGTAAAACATGATACCCTCAGGGTGGCCATTTTTAGCCCCAGAGGCATAATTTGAGCAAACTTGGTAGAGGTCCACGAGGTGATGCTACATACCAAATATCAAGGCTCTCAGCCTTATGGTTTCAGACAAGAACATTTTTTCACATTTTCCCTATATAAGCCTATGTAAAACATGTAACTCCTGGGGCGGGGCCATTTTCAGCCCCAGGGGTATAATTTGAACAAACTTGGTAGAGGTCCACTAGGTGATGCTACATACCAAATATCAAGGCTCTATTTCATCTCGAAAATCTATTTTTAGCTTCTGTGACCTAGATATGCAACTGACCAGAACCATTTGAACAAAATATGTAGAGGGCCACCCAAGGATCATTTTTATTTTTTTGTGTGAAATTATTTAAACAAGTAGCCCAATGGGCAAAGATCCCTCACCATGGAGCCAGCATAATGTTTGGAGACACCATAATTTACGATGCTCAAACGCAGATAACTCTGAACTTGAAACAGTGACCAGGAATAAATTCAAAAACATAAGATATTATGCCGGTTCTAGTTATCTGCAAGTATTAAAAAGATCTGAATAAAAATTGCATTTGAAACCTGGTGAAAGTGTAGTTTCCAGATACTCAAGGGCAGCTAACTCTGTAGTCAGTTATGGGATCTGAACGAAATTCAAACTCATCCATACTTTTATGTATGTCCTGGTAACCTACAGGGATGAAGAAAATCAAATGAAAAATGAAGGTGCTAGAGTGGTCACAACATTATATAGTTATATTTTAGATGCTCAAGGGCAGCTAACTCTGTAGCTGGTGGATGGGTGTGGCGGAAAATCAAACTCATTCAAACTTTTATGGAAGTCCTTGTTACCTACAAATGAGGAAGATCCATTCAAAAATGAAGGTGCTAGAGTGGTCAAAACAGATCTCCCATTGTAAGTCTCTGCAGATTTTTTACGATGCTCAAGGGAAGTTAACTCCACAGTGTAAAGTTGGTTCTACTTCAAATTAAACTCATCCAAGCTTTTATGGTTGTCCTTGTTACCTGCAAGAATGAAGAAGATTCAATCAAAAATGAAGGAGCTAGAGTGGTCACAACATTATTCATTAATTTTAAAGATGCTCACTCCAAAATGAGTGATGGGATCTTGACGAAATTCAAACTCATCAAAGCTTTCATAGTTGTTCTTATTGTATGCAAGAATGAGGAAGATCCATTCAAAATTAAAAGAACTAGAGTGGTCACAACATTTCTCCCATTATAAGTTTATGGGGATTTTTCCAAACTCTCAAGGGCAGGTAACTCATAAGTCCCTCGTCGGATCCTGCTGAATTTCGAACCCATCCGAGATATTATGGATTTACTTGTTGCCTGCAAGAATGAAGAAGATCCAATCAAAAATGAAGGAGCTAGAATGGTCACAACATTATTCATTAATTTTTCTGACACTCAAGGGCAGCTAACTCCGAAGTCAGTGATGGAATCTTGCCAAAATTCAAAATCATCCAAGCTTTAATAGTTGTCCTTATTGTATGCAAGAATGAGGAAGATCCATTTAAAATTGAAAGCACTAGAGTGGTCACAATATTTCTCCCATTATAAGTCTATGGGGATTTTTCCAAGCGCTCAAGGGCAGGTTACTCATAAGTCTCTGGTCCGATCCTGCTGAATTTGGAACACATCCGAGATATTATGGGTTTACTTGTTGCCTGCAAGAATGAAGAAGATCCAATCAAAAATGAAGGAGCTAGAGTGGTCACAACATTATTCATTAATTTTTCTGACGCTCAAGGGCAGCTAACTCCAAAGTCAGTGATGGAATCTTGCCGAAATTCAAACCCATCCACACTTTTATGGTTGGTCTTGTTATCTGCAAGAATGAAGAAGATCCATCCAAAAATGAAGGTACTAGAGTGGTCACAACATTTCTCCCATTATTGTCTATTGGGATTTTTTCCAGACGCTCAAGGGCAGCTAACTCATAAGTCCCTGGTCGGATCCTGCCGAATTTCGAACCCATTCGAGACTTTATGTTTGTCCTTATTACCTGCAAGAATAAAGAAGAACAAATCAAAAATGAAGGAGCTAGAGTGGTCACAAGATTTTCCCCATTATAACCCTATGGGAGCTATCTGTTGCCATGGAAACCAGAGTTCTGATTCGATCTTACCCAAAACCTAATGCAGTCAATCCCCCACCCCAATGATGCCCCTGATGAAATTTGATCATTATTGGCCAGCTGGTTTTAGAGATATTCATGTTTGAAAGTGTGGACGCACGGACGCACGGACGCACGCACAGATGCCGGCTCGAGTCCCATACTACACTGACCCAAAATGAAAACTTTACACTTTATTTCTTTGAATAAATATTTTGTCAGTATACATGTCGTTGTAAGATTTACGTATGCTTATCGAGACTTCGTCGCAGATAACAATTATGCAATTTTTATTCAAATCCCAGGTCTATTCAAGTATCAACGCCTGAAAAACGTGTTTCGTACGCTGCACGTGCTGAGGAACAGGTGGGTTATTAACAGCTTTAAAACTGACATGAAAACATTTGCAGCTGAGTCCTGGTAATAAAAAATAACTTATTGTTACAAAACGCTTCGATTTAGTGACGACACGTCTTTCAAAAGATCAAAGAAACCTCGTTATTGGCGGGCTCAAGGCGGGGTCTACGGTAAATGATATTGCGCATCAATTTGGGTGCTCTAGACCGACTATTCATTATCTTATGAACCGGTACAACAGATCTGGGTATGTCAGAGCTCGTGCAAAGACCTGGTCGCGCAAGTGTAACGACGTTACGTCCGTATCGCGTAAACACGTTAACTCACCCACGTAATCGTTTTGAACAGAAATCATTATTGCTCGTCTTTACGGGGTTCATGCTCTAGAGAAAATTAGTCATTTCGTGCAAAATAACGGCCTGGCATTTTCCAGCATGCCAATGCAAGGCCTCACACAACACGTAAATAACCACACAATTCCATGCTAAAAATTACGTCAACCTCTTGCCTTGGCCTGCTTCATCCCGAGTCATGAACCCCATAGAACATGTATAGGATGAATTGGGTCAGAGGGTCAGGTCCAATCATCAAATGGATGCGTTAAATGACTCCAATATGCACCTCTGTTAGCATTTCATACGTATCCCTAACGTGCCCATACAACGTTACGTAAATTCAATGAGGCGGCGTATTCTGCTAAGCATTCGTAAAAATGAAGGTCACACTGGTCACTGATGATCTTTTTAACATCACTTAAAGCACGCAGTCAGTAATTTCTTGTTTCAAAAATCTGTGTGACTGGTTTAATTGTTTTTTTGAAATTTTCATTTTGACCCTTCTGAACTGAACTATTCATAAAAATGATGCAATTTATGTTTTTCATCCAATATTTTTTTCAGAGACATCGATAAGGCATTGAAAATTCCATGACCGAAAAAATTAACCCCGAAACTTAATTTATCATCAAAATATATACTTTTGAATACTATGTAAAGTTTTCATTTTGGGTCAGTGTATAAGCTCACCCTGAGCCTTCGGCTCTGGTGAGCTAAAAACTGGACTGGGGTTTAGGAGAAGTTGTCATTAAAGTCAATTGTTAATGGACAGATGACGGCGGACGACGACAGATGACAAATTTGTGACCTTACATGACCCAAATTCAAATATGACCTTAAGATCATAAGATGAACATTTTGACCAAAGATCATGAAGATGGAAGCAAAGATGTGGCATCTAGAGTGTTTACAAGGTTTTTCAATTATTTGACCTAGTGACCTAGTTTTTGACCCCGAATAACTCAAATTTTAACTTGACCTTTATATCATCAAGATGAACATTTTGACAAAGCATCAAGAATATTGAGGCAAAAATGTGGCCTCTAGAGTGTTTACAAGGTTTTTCAATCATTTGACAGTGACCTAGTTTTTGACACCACATAACTTAAATTCGATCTTTACCTTTGTATCATCAAGATAAACATTTTTACAAAAACATTATGAATATTGATGCAAAAATGTGGCCTATAGAGTGTTTACAAGGGTTTTCAATCATTTGACCTAGTGACCTAGTTTCTTTACCTCAAATGACCAAAATTCAACCAAGACCTTTTGACCTAAAAGATAAACATTTTGATCATTTATCATGGAGGCTGAAGCAAAAATGTAGCCACTACAGGTTCCATGTCTTCTGGTTTCCGACAAGAAGATTTTTAAAGTTTTCATCACGAAAGTCTATTTTTAGCCTCTGTGACCTAGATATGCAACAGACCAAAATCATTTGAACAATTTTGGTAGAGGAACACCCAAGGATCATTTGTGTGAAATTGTTTTAAAATTGGACTAGGGGTTTAGGAGGAGTTGTCATATAAGTCAATTGTAAATGGACGGACAATGACAGAAGACGAAGGACGAAGACCAATCACAAAAGCTCACCTTGTCACTATGTGATAGGTGAGCTTAAAATCTGATGTGGCATCTAAGAGGAGTTGCATAGCTTTTGGATGAATAGATGCACTGACATACACAATGAAGGTTTTTTCTATCTATGTTATGTGACAATAAAACGTCTCAGAAATAGCACCATACATTTTTGTGTTTTTATCTGTTAGATACATGGATGAAATTTCAAAATTTCCAAAATTCTGAACTTAAGACATACAAATCTTAAAACTTCAAGCATACTATAAATAATATGAAATAGGCACATCTAATGGGCAACCAACCAATTTGTTCTGAGAGCATAGATATCACAGTATATGGTATTCTTGTGAGTCTGTACTCATGTGAGTAAAAACCGACTTTAAACTCCATTCTGAGTATAAGGAATCGCATTTAGTGTTAAAATAATTCTGCAAGCTATTTTGAAGGCGCCAGGGCCCTTATTGTGATTGCCTCTTTCAAAGGTGCAATGATGCACGTGGCAGTTGGCGTTCGGCACAAGATGTAATCACTTCATGACGTAACATTATAATGATTGTGACGTCATGTCATGGGGATCACACAGCCGCTTGCTTGAAAGTGTTATCATTAACCTTCAAGCTCTTAGTGATCAAACAAATCCCTCAGTCTTATGGCTAAACTATATAACTTAAATATCAACAAAGCCGGTATCTTTTCAATTCAATTTAACTTTTAGCATTTTTTCATTGTCAAAAATGATCATGGCACATTTTTCAACTGTAGAATAAGGTTTTACTTCTATCTATTCAGACTCTGTATAGATACCAGAACTCGGTGACAGAAAGAAAAACTTGCTTTCATACTGCAAATTAATAGAACAGAACTACTAATCGTAACAGCTACCAACTCTCTTTGGCGGCCATCAAGTTTAAATGGACAATTGTCTTAACAGAACCAGATCAACAGAGCAATCAGTATGATACAAACAAACAACCACCACAAATATATCTTATGGTGTCATATAGTGTACCTGGTCTTGTAAGAAATCATCGACACAACCTCCATGAAATAACTGGTTCAGCAGCATCTCTCCGGCCTCCTGTCCAACTTTATCAGCAGGTACACCTGAACAGAGTTTAACAAATATGTAACTCTTTGCATGCTGGGTAATTTTCATGTTGTCCGCTGATATTTTTTTCAAAAGTTACTTTTTCAAAAAAATCTATCAAGAACACAATCAGAGTGTCAAAGGGTTTCGATCCAGATCAGGACCAACCTTCCTGATCTGGGTCCAAACAGGTTGCAAAGGTTATCAGCAGACAGCAAAAAGAGCAGCTTGCAAGCAACGACTTAAAGCTTCACTCTTGATTATATTCTACCTGTTCATAGAGATGTTACAGTGTATTCATTAAAGTGTTATAATGTATTCATAGACATGTTATAGTGTATTCATAGAAGTGCTACAGTGTATTCATAGACATGTGACAGCGAATTCATAGAGATGTCACACAGTGTATTCATAAAGGTGATATTGTGCATTGATAGAGATGTTACAGTGATTCATAGAGGTGTTACAGTGAATTCATAGAGGTGCTACAGTGTATTTATAGAGTTGTTACAGTGTATTCATAGAGGTGTAACAGTGTATTCATAGAGTAATTACAGTGTCAAGGAAATATTGGTGTATTCATAATGGTGTTACAGTGTGTTCATGGAGACAATGTATTCAGTTTGCAGTATATTTATTGAGATTGCTGTGTATCTTAAGATGTGTGGCTGTGTATACAGAGGTGTTACAGTGTGTCCATGGACGTGTGATAGTGTTTTCAAGTGTTACTGTGTTTTTATAAAGATGGGACAGTGTATTCATAGAGGTGTGACAACATATCTATAGAAATGATGTAGTGTATTCATAGATGTGTGACATTGTATTCATAGAGGTGTGACAGTATATTAATAGAGGTGTGAAAGCAATCAATAGAAATGATAGTGTGTTCATAGAGGTGTGACATTGTATCCATAGAGGTGTTACAGTGTATTCATAGAGGTGTGACAGTGTATTCATGGATGTGTTACAGTGTATTTATAGAGGTGTGACAGTGTTCTCATAGAGGTGTGAGTGTATTCAGAAGTGTGACAGTGTATTCATAGATGTGTGACAGTGTGTTCATAGAGGTGTGACAGTATATTCATAGAGATATGAAATTGTATTCATAGAGGTGTGACAATGTATTCATTGAGGTGTGTTTCACTAGCATATTTCACCTGTGCACATCTCTTTTAATTTGTTTTAATCCACTTCTTGTTTTCCTGTTGATCTTCGTGTTTTCAATACTTTAAACCCTCTTTATAAAACAGTGTAGATCCAGATCAACTAGCTTCTGACACTGTTTTTCATCAACACAATTAATACATATTATTTTCACATGACTTTGTGTTGGTCAGTAATAAAAAACCATGTATTAAAATTGATAAACCACTATTGGTTTACGTATTTTATAACAGTCTGTAATGACATCCATAACAAAATTGCCTACATAATGACAAAATCTTAACGTTTTCTGACCAAAAATGCAATTTCAAATTAATTTTAAAGGGGACAACAACACTGAAAACAAGTGAATCTGAAATGGAAACCCTTATTAACCCACACAATATGCCTTAAACCTGACCAAAATCGGATCATAAATAAATAAGAAAGTTAGTGGCTAAATGAGTACTTTGACAAACAGTGAAGACCCAAATGAAATGCTGCATAATGCAGCATTTCATCAGGGTCTTCACTTTTTGCTAAGATAAAAACAATCTTCAGAGAAAGAAATACAATTGTATTTGAAAATTAAAGCTTGTGACCCCTTCATATAATATATACAATAGGCCATCGCAAGTTTATTGTATCAAGCCTGAAAGAAGAACCCATTAGTTCAGTCCAATCACGTAAATTCGAAGTGATAGGGTCTAGGGACTAGAGATTCTATTTCGAAGTATCGAAAGTTTGATTTAAAGGAAGGTAAACATTAGAATATATAACCCCCCAAATATTTTCTTATCAAACATATGTTTTGTGTGGTTAAAGAAACGTCTTGGCGAGACGTTTCTTTTTTGCACGCAAAACCTATGCTTTTATAAGATAGTATTTAAAATATTTAATAAATAGGCCCTATTCTCTGAATCCATTGTGCCCGAAATTAAATTCAAATTAGCGAGCATTTCAAAAAATAGGAGTTCGAATTTTTGAGGTTTTACTGTACATAAAAGATTAACCCTTAAAAGGGCCAAGAAAAAAATGCACCTGAAAATGTCGTCTGCTGAAGTCGTCTGCTGCAAATAATTGCCTAGCACTACTGACAAATTAAGTATAGAAGCAAACAGTGTGGACCCAGAACAGACTGCTCCTATAGGAGCAGTCTGATCTGGGTCCACACTGTTTGCCATAGAGGCTTCTTAAACATTTCAGCAGACTAGAAAAGCAGACGACTTTTGTTGCGATTGGCGCTTTAAGGGCTAAGACTGGCTCCAGTCTACTTACCTTTCTTTCCAAGTGCTGACCCAGCTAGTGTACAACCTGTATCTGTTTCTGCCCAAACACTGAAAATAAAATTCACACAAAAATCAGTGGTTTCTGAGAAGCAGCAGATCAGGAGCTGCACTGTTTTCCATGCTGCTTGTAAATACAGTAATACAGTGCTTTTGTTACTTGCGCATCCTGCATCTTTTGCACATAATTTTGTCTCTGGGATGCAAAGTTTTTATTTCAGTGAGTCCCAGGATGCAATAGTATTGCAGACTTGCCATTAAAGATAGTGTTCTGCTGGATCTGATTGTATCAATATTTAATAACAAATTAAACCATCATTAAACCATCATTAATTAAGTCGTCATTAAACCCGGTTGTACTAAACTTTTAATGACGAATGTTCGTCGTTAAATCCGAGAGTTTGTCATTAAAGTTAACGAAGGTCGGGGGGTAGTTTTAAACCGTCATTAGCGTAATCAAAATGGCCGCTAACGTCATGTTTGATCAACTGGGACGCCAGCGCAAAGAACGCGTTTTTAGAGAGAGAAGAGATCCAATGGAGGAGATGCCAGACGAAGAGATTCGGCGGCGTTATCGTTTTGGAAAGGATGGAATAACATATATCTTACGGCAAATCCAAGAAAAGCTGGAACCGAAGACCAAAAGATCTCACTGCATCAGTGCGGTGTTGCAGGTAGGGAAAAACAGAACATTCATTGTACTCTTTTCCTCTCTCTCCCATCTTCTGGATCAGCTGTTTACTTGTCTGGATTGTGTGTGAATCGATAAAGAACCTGTATGTGTTTATTTTTAAAACGCAGGCAGCACACTAGCAAATTGACTGTTGGCAAATCAATAAAATTGAGGCCCTCTCAGTGCGGGTGTTCCCATGTTTACCTGTTATGAATTGGCTAGGAATTTGCTTGTTCTCCCGTTCCCCAAAAATCAAAATTGATTGATTGATTGCTTGATTGATTGAGTTAAGGCTTAAAGTCCCAGTCAACAATATAATTCAATCATGTTCTGAAGGGAGGGAAAAGAAGATGGAGATAGACTTAAAGGCGCCGACCCCCCCACCACCACCAAAGTTTGCCTCTAATATGACAGGTTCACATCCATGAAATCTGCAGCTGAGAGAACATTTTTTCCAGAAAGGATATATTTACTTGACTAGTTGGAAACATCAAATAAATGTATACCTTTGATGTACTTTATGTGAAATCTTGTATGGGTGGGGAGGTGTGGCATAGGGTTGTGTACGTTGGTGGTGGTGGAGTAGGGGAGAGATATGGATGCGTCAAACTATGCACTGTAATAAATCAAATGTGTTCCATCCTCTCCATTTTAGGGAGACATTCAAATTTGTTTGTATGAGTGTTTGTCCGGGGAAGACGTCAGTTTCGGCTTATCTGTTCCTATATTCCCCAATAGCGTCTTTGTTCCAATTTTTCCCTCAAAATTTAGCCTCTGTGCCCCTGTTCTTCTGAATTTAAATGCTCTTTCCCCATGTTCCACAAAACCCCTGGTAGTTGTTGTGGTGGAGAAGGGGGAGGTAGTGTCAGTTGCAATGGTATATTTTCTCCACATGCCATATGGCTTGTGATGGAACAAAACAGCACAATATACATATAAGCCAATACAGAAACACAATGGCTCTTTGGCCCTTGATCGCTCACCTGAATCATAGTCACAAGGTAAGTATGTTAACCAAAATATATATATATTACCTTCAAAAGCAAAGCCTATCTATTCACTAAGGTCAATAAAAATATACTTATATGCATAATTTTTACCCAACTTTTCGAAGCATAGTGGATGAAAAACCTTTAAACTGTCAGCGAGGTGACTAGTTGAAGGTAGTTTATTTGTCACTTTTCATAGATTCTCTTCATTAACGGTGATTTTAGAGCAGAAAAAAGGAGTCCTGATAGTTCGACATAGATGCTTAATTGTTAGGTTAAGACGAAGAGATATGAAACGATGTACAGAGGACTGGAACAAAAATGCAAGTTTGCTTACTCTATAGCAAAATGTCAGCTCTCCTCCATAACTATTCACCTCCAAAACGAAAAATCAAAAACACTGTATGCATCACAATCTTTAAGGGTATACAACCTGCATTTCATTACCATTTCTTCAGATACACCGATGTTTAACATCTGTTTTCGAAGAGCATGATTTTGCATTTTGCCATCGTTACGGAAGATAGGTTATGGAGGTGATGTGGATCATTACGGAAGAGAGTATAGAGTTGATTTTTAAGAAACCTGCTTAATAGCAGAATGGACCATTATTTGTTTTCAATAGCAATCATATGTAGACTATAAATACACTGAGAGTTTAAATGTGGACTGGTGTAATATGTCACAGAGAAATGGATCAAACACTGAATCTCTCCTCCGTAACGAGAACATTCAACAGTATGTAACTCAAATACCTTTGAAGTGGTGTGGGTAAAACTTTATATCTGGAGTTTAGATATTGCACATTCGCAAATGAACAAGTTACCTTTGACATTATGGGAAAATTCATTTTTCAACATCATAAGCCCCCAAAGGAACTTTGGGATGCATTTAGTAATCACACTGTCCGCGCGTCAGTCCGTCCATCCCGCTTCGTGTCCGGTGCATATCTCCTATATTCTTTGAGGTAGGAATCCCAAATGTGGTGTGTGGGTGGATCTTTGGATGGGGAGTGTCGCATACCATTTACGGGCACTGTGACCTCGACCTTGATCTCTGACCTAGTTTTTAGAATATTTGTGTCTGGAGCATAAATCTCATATTATTTGAGGTAGGAATTGCAAATTTGGTGTGTGCATGCATCCTGGGGTGGCAAAGTGTCGCGGACCATCCTTTGGTTACTGTGACCTTGACCTCTGATCAAGTTTCTAGAATTTGCATTTAGCCTGGTGTAAATCTCCTATATTCTTTAAGGTAGAAATTCCAAATTTAGCCTGTGAATGCATATTGGGATGGCAAAGTGTTACCTAGTCTTTTCAGGAAACTTTGACCTTGACCTCTGACCTAGTTTGTAGAATAATCGTGTCTTGAGCATATCTTATGTAAAATTTTGTGATAGGAATACCAAATTTGGTGTGTTGATGCATCTTGAGATTGCGGAGTTTTGCGTCACTGTGACCTTGACAGGTGACCTAGTTTTAAGACTATTCGTGTCCGGAGCATATCTCTCCAATTATTTGCGTTAGGAATCCCAAACTTGTTCTGTGCATGCATTTTAGAATAATCGTATTTGGAGAATATCTTGAGAATAATTTGAGATAGGAATTCCACATTTGGTTTGTGGCTGCATCTTTGGATGGTGGAGTGTCGCGTACTGAGACCTTAAACTTGACCCGACCTAGTTCTTAGAAATATCATATCTAGAGCATATCTCTTATATTATTTGAGGTAGGAATGCCATTTTTTTTTGTGAATGCAACCTGGAATCGTACCAATTTTTGGGTCATTATGACCTTGAGCTCTAACCTAGTTTTTAGAATAATCGTGTCCGGAGCATATCTCCTATATTATTTTAGCCAGGAGTCCCAAACTTGATACATGAATGTATGTGGTTGCATCTCGAGAGGGCAGAGTGTCATGTTCCAGTTTTTGTGTCACTGTGACCTTGACCTATTTTCCAGAATTATCGTGTCGAGAGCATATCTCCTATCTTACTTGAGATTGGAATCCCGAATTTGGTGTATGGATGCATTTTAGGTCACTGTGACCTTCACATATGACCCAGTTGCTTGAATAATGGTGTCTGGGGCATATTGCCTATATTATATGAGGTAGGAATCCAAAAAATGGTTTTATGGATTCCTCTTAGGATGGCGAAGTGGTGCATAAAATTTTGGGTCGCTTTGACCTTGACATTGACTTTTGACCTCATTTCTAAGTTTTTCGTATCTGGGGCATATCTCCATTATTACAAAATAACTTTCCTGAAATGTGTCTTATGCTAGACCAATTTCTTTGGGGGCATTCGTCACATCACTGAAATCCTTAATTTGGTTCCATTATTTTACCGCGGGCATTTTTCATTGTTTTACTTTCAGCTCCTTATTGCTCTGAGGTTTTTGGCCACTGGGTCATTCCATCAGGTCATTGGCGATACTGTTGGCGTGGATAAGGCCACTGTCTGCAGAATTGTACGAAGACTATGTCTAGCTTTGGTCGAGCTCATGCCACAGTATTGCCAATGGCCAACAGAAGAAAGAAAGAAGGAAGTGAAAGGAGAGTTTTTTAAAGTTGCCGGATTTCCTGGGGTTGTCGGATGTATTGATGGGACCCATGTACGAATACAGGTAAGCTTGGATGAAGACTACTGCAAAAGCTAATAAGTTTGCAGTTGGACTCATTGATATGGGAAACAGCTAGACACAGGACCCATAAGCCCAAAATTGTAAATGAATCATTGGTAAAACCTAGAAAATTCAAACTTCAATTCTTCGTAATACTGCCTAATTTGAAACAAGTAGCCAAATGGACAACCATCGCTCACCTGGGAGCCAGCATAATGTTTGGAGACACCATAATTTATGATGCTCAAAGGCAGGTAACTCTGAACTTGAAACAGTGATCAGGAATATATTCAAACACACAAGATATTATGCCAATTCTGGTTATCTACAAGTATTAAAAAGATCTGAATAAAACTTGCGGAGGAAACCTGGTGAAACTATATTTTTCAGATGCTCAAGGGCAGCTTACTCCATAGACCCATGTTTGATCTTGCCGAATTTCAAACCCATCCAAGCTTTTATAGCTGTTTTTGTTACCTGCAAAAATGAATAAGATCCAATCAAAAATGAAGGTGCTCGAGTGCACACAACATTATACATTCATTTTTCAAATGCTCAAGGGCAGCTAACTCAGTAGTTGGTGATGGGATCTGACAGAAATTCAAACTCATCCATGCTTTTATAGTTGGCCTTGTTACCTGCAAGAATGATGAAGATTCATCCAAAACTGAAAGCGCTAGACTGCTCACAACATTTCTCCCATTATAAGTCTATGGAGAATTTTTCAGACATTCAAAGGCAGCTAACTCTGTAGATCCGGGTCAGATCTTGCCGAATTTCGAACCTATCCAAGCTTTAATAGCTGTCCTTGTTACATGCAAGAATGAATAAGATCTGATCAAAAATGAAGGTGCAAGAGTGCTCACAACATTATACATTAATAATTCAAATGCCCAAGGGCAGCTAACTCAGTAGTTGGTGATGGGATTTGGCAGAAATTCAAACTCATTCAAGCTTTCATGGTTGTCCTTGTTGCCTACAAGAATGATGAAGATCCATTCAAAAAGAAAAGCACCAGAGTGCTCACAATATTTCTCCCATCATAAGTCTATGGAGATTTTTTCAGACGTCCAAGGGCAGCTAACTTCGTAGACCCTGGTCAGATCTTGCCGAATTTCAAACCCATCCAAGCTTTTATAGCTGTCCTTGTTACATGCAAGAATGAATAAGATTCAATCAAAAATGAAGGTGCTAGAGTGCTCACAACATTATATATTCATTTTTCAAACACTCAAGGGCAGCTAACTCAGTAGTTGGTGATGGGATCTGGCAGAAATTCAAACTCATTCAAGCTTTCAAGGTTGTCCCTGTTACCTGCAAGAATGAATAAGATTCAATCAAAAATGAAAGCACTAGAGTGCTCACAACATTTCTCTCATTATAAGTCTATGGAGATTTTTCAGACATTCAAGTGTAGCTAACTCTGCTCAACCTGGTCCAATCTTGCAGAATTTCGAACCCATCCAAGCTTTTATTGCTGTCATTGTTACCTGCAAGAATAAAGATGAGCCAATAAACAAGTAGCCCAATGGGCAACAATCGCTCACCGTGGATCCAGCATAATGTTTAAAGACACCATAATTTACGATGCTCAAAGGCAGATAACTCTGAACTTGAAACAGTGACCAGAAATTAATTCAAAACATAAGATATTATACTCAAGGACAGCTAACTCCATAGTCAGTTATGGGATCTGACCGAAATTCAGTCTCATCCATACTTTTATGTATGTCCTGGTAACCTACAGGGATCAAGAAAATCAAATGAAAAATGAAGGTGCTAGAGTGGTCACAACATTTTATAGTTATATTTTATATGCTCAAGGGCAGCTAACTCTGTAGCTG
This sequence comes from Loripinus fragilis, assembly GCA_964019695.1. Lineage (NCBI taxonomy): Eukaryota > Metazoa > Mollusca > Bivalvia > Lucinida > Lucinidae > Loripinus > Loripinus fragilis. The sequence goes on from OZ026518.1 coordinate 25,357,102, forward strand.
GTGGATGGGTGTGGCGGAAAATCAAACTCATTCAAACTTTTATGGAAGACCTTGTTACCTACAAATGAGGAAGATCCATTCAAAAATGAAGGTGCTAGAGTGGTCAAAACAGATCTCCCATTGTAAGTCTATGCAGATTTTTTATGATGCTTAAGGGAAGTTAACTCCACAGTCTAAAGTTGGTTCTACTTTAAATTAAACTCATCCAAGCTTTTATGGTTGTCCTTGTAACCTGAAAGAATGAAGAAGATCCAATAAAAAATGAAGGCCGTAGAGAGGTCACAACATTATCAATCAATTTTTAAGATGCTCAAGGGCAGCTTACTCCATAATAGGTGATGGGATCTTGACTGAATTCAAACTCATCCGAGCTTTTATAGTTGTCCTTCTTATCTGCAAGAATGAATATGATCTATTATAAAATGAAAGCACTAGAGTGGTCACAACAATTCTCCCATTATAATTCTATGCAGATTTTTTAAGACACTCAAGGGCAGCTTACTCCTCAGTCCCAAATCTGGTCTGGCCAAATTTTGAACCCATCTAAGCTTTTATAGTTGGCCTTGTTACCTGCAAGAATGAAGAAGATCCAATTAAAAAAGAAGGCGCTAGAGTGGTCACAACAATATCCATCAATTCTTAAGATGATCAAGGAGAGCTAACTCCATAATAGTTGATGGGATCTTGACGATATTCAAACTCATTCAAGCTTTTATAGTTGTCCTTCTTATCTGCAAGAATAAAGAAGATCCATTCAAAATTGAAAGCACTAGAGTGGTCACGACTTTTCTCCCATTATTAGTCTATGGGGATTTTTTCCAGAAGCTAACTCATAAGTCCTTGGTCGGATCCTGCAGAATTTCAAACTCATCCAATCTTTTATGAGTGTCCTTGTTAGATGAAAGAATAAAGAAGATCCAATCAAAAATGTAGACGCTAGAGCGGTCACAACATCATCGATCAATTTTAAGATGCTCAAGGGGAGCTAACTCAATAATAGGTGATGCGATCTTGATGAAATTCAAACTCATCCAAGCTTTAATAGTTGTTCTTATTGTCTGCAAGAATGAAGAAGATCCATTCAAAATTGAAAGCACTAGAGTTGTCACAACATTTCTCTCATTATAAGTCTATGGGGATTTTTCCAAACGCTCAATGGCTGGTAACTCATAAGTCCCTGGTCAGATCCTGCTGAATTTCGAACCCATCTGAGATTTTATGGGTTAACTTGTTGCCTGTAAGAATGAAGAAGATCCAATCAAAAATGAAGGAGCTAGAGTGGTCACAACATTATTCATTAATTTTTCTGACGCTCAATGGCAGTTAACTCCGAAGTCAGTAATGGAATCTTGCCGAAATTCAAACTCATCTAAGCTTTAATAGTTGTCCTTATTGTATGCAAGAATGAGGAAGATCCATTCAAAATTGAAAGCACTAGAGTGGTCACAACATTTCTCCCATTATAAGTCTATGGGGATTTTTCCAAATGCTCAAGGGCAGGTAACTCATAAGTCCCTGGTCGGATCCTGCTGAATTTCGAACACATCCGAGATATTATGGGTTTACTTGTTGCCTGCAAGAATGAAGAAGATCCAATCAAAAAAGAAGGAGCTAGAGTGGTCACAACATTATTCATTAATTTTTCGGACGCTCAAGGGCAGCTAACTCCGAAGTCAGTGATGGAATCTTGCAGAAATTCAAACTCATCCGAGCTTTATTAGTTGGTCTTGTTATCTGCAAGAATGAAGAAGATCCATCATTAAATGAAGGTACTAGAGTGGTCACAACATTTCTCCCATTATAAGTCTATGGGGATTTTTCCAGATGCTCAAGGGCAGCTAACTCATAAGTCCCTGGTGGGATCCTGCCAAATTTCAAACCCATTCGAGATTGTATGGTTGTCCTTGTTACCTGCAAAAATAAAGAAGAACAAATGAAAAATGAACGAGCTAGAGTGGTCACAAGATTTTCCCCATTATAACCCTATGGGAGCTATCTGTTGGCATGGAAACCAGAGTTCTGATCTGATCTTACCCAAAACCTAATGCAATCAATCCCCCACCCCAATAATGCTTCTGATGATATTTGATTATGATTGGCCAGCTGGTTTCAGAGATATTCATGTTTGAAAGTGTGGACGCACGAACAGACGGACGCCCGCTCAAGTCCCATACTATAAGCTCACCCTGAGCCTTCGGCTCTGGTGAGCTAAAAATGAAAGAGCTAGAGTGCTCACAAGATTTTCCCCATTATAACCTTATGGGAGATATCTGTTGCCATGGAAATTAGAGTTCTGATCCGATCTGGCCCAAAACCTCATGCAGCCAATCCCCCACCCCAATGATGCTTTAGATGAAATTTATTTATGATCTGCCAGCTGGTCTCAGAGATATTCATGTCTGAAAGTGTGAATGGACTGACGGACGCCGGCTCGAGTCCCATCCTATAAGCTCACCGAGAGCCTTCGGCTCAGGTGAGCTAATAAATTTGGTACACACTGGACATAGAGAATAGGACCTATTCATGATCTATTTTAATAACTGTCTACAATAGCCTATATTATGGATGTGCAAAAGATACGTCTCCAGGAGACGTTTCTTTTACACGCCCAAAACTTACATTTGCTAGATAAAACTGATAATAATCATTTTGGGGAGTTATAAGCTCCCTATTATTTGAAGAAAGGATCGTTCAAAATAAAATCTCAAGGCCCTAGGACTTTGAATTTACGAGATTTGACTGTACACACTAAATAATGAAATCTAGCAACTTAAGGTAGTACCGGACTCACCGGCATATGTCCAAAAGTGTTTTATCTTTTAATATATTATAATATAGACTTATACTTATAATCTAAAACAAAAAAAACAATACCTCACCGTTCTTTTTAAAAAGTTATTTGATGTCAAAAACTGCAAAATCGCAGGTTTTTGAAATAAACAAACACAGATTTTGTTAACAAATTAACAAGAAACGCAATACAGTTTTTTTCAGAACAAATACTACTCACACCAGAGATATAAATAAAAACAAAAAATAGTGAAATAACATGTATTTACACAATTTATTAAGCAAAATCCTAATTAAGTCAAACGAATAAATGCCAAAAAAAACATTGATATTCAAAATAAACATATCAGAGAATGTAACTGGAACAACAAAAAACATATTTTTACAAAGATATTTTCATGAAGAATCTAATGATTGAATAAAAAATATGTGTCACCGTGCTCGTTTTTTTGTTTTGGTGACTTTTCTGAAAAATCCTGAAAAAAATAAAGACTATAATAAGTGTTGTCTCCCCTTTCACCCAATTTTTTTGTTTGTCTACGCCCTATTGTATATCACTGGGCGGAGACATAGCTATTATTGATTAAGCACTGACAAATGGGCGTAGAAAATGACAAAAAAGATTTTGACCTAGCATATGTTACCCAGCACATTACATTATGATTCTCATTAAAGCATGGCTATAGCATGTCTTGAGACTTTGATGCTTTCTTACACGTAGGATTTATGTAGATAAAAGCTAAAAATTATAGCTTTATTCCTGATGTATATATCTAAATGTCATTTAAAGAATAAACTTATAAATATGCAATAAGAGGATAAAACATTCTTTTCCTTGTATTAATGCTTGGCAAGCCTGAATGTGATGTGTTGCAACCAGAACCACACAGCGGTGAGGCCTGCAACACATTATCGCACAAGGGCTTGACAAATGTTAATATACAGAAAGGAATGTTATATTGTCATTGTAATATATTATAGGACTTTTTGGTTACTGTAAAGGTGGCAACTTTAATTTTCATATCTGGGCGTGGTTCGGTTATTTCAACTGCTCAAGAATGGAAATCAGGTTCTATCCATTGGTTAAGCGTTTAAACGTTGCTTGAGCCGCGCAGGTCTGCGTGCATTTCATGAAAGTCCTGTCCGTTAATGCACTGAACCCACATTTATTAACCCTTAACACAATCGTATGTTTTTTATCGTCTATTGAAATATTATGAAGCCTCTTAAACAAACAGTGTAGATCTAGAGCAGACTGCTCGTCCGGTCCCATACTTTCGTGGAGATTGATCATGGAATGATTTCTACGATCATTCTCCTCCCTTCCGCTGATTCATTCAAGAAGGGTTGTTGTCAGTTACAAGCGAAAGTATGTGCACGAATTACTGGTTAACCGCTTGTTCAAGCCTGCCCAGGAAAAAGTGTGGTTAGGTGAACTGACCGTCCCGCAATGACCATAGCTGTTGACTTGGGACGTAAAGCAACAAAACAAACAAACAAACAAAACCTAGAGCAGTCTGATCTGGGTCCACACTGTTTGCCTCTATACTAATGTTAAACAATAAACAAACACTTTCGAATGTAGTTATAACGCCTCTTTTTCAGATTTTACCTATATGTCTAAAGTAGACTAATAAGGCAGTCATGAGGTGCCGCCTTTACAGTATCCAAAAAGTTCTAGAATACTTTCCTTTCAAGCAAAAGCATTTCCAAAAAAAATGTCCACTGTAACATCGTGAAGCATACAACAAAACCACACCTTATAGGCGCAATCGAAAACATCAATACTATCGACTATTATAGACCAAAAATAGTTAGAATCATAGTTTTTTTTTATTACAATCACTCATCGAACAGGCGACACTTTGCAATCAAAATACTGTTTCTAGCGAGTTTTGATCTGCGTTCTTCAATGGTTAACAGTGTTTTCGATTGCTCACTATCCGGTGTGAAAACAAACTTTTTTTTTCAACAGAAACATGACTGAAAAATGTAGATAACTCCTAGCTCTTGTTTCGGATTGTTTTGGTTACGTATTCATTGTATCAATACACATACCGGATAGGTGGCAATCAAAAACGTTGATGCTATTGACGAACG